>VXAC01002274.1:136118-228981 GCA_013399225.1 Rhipidura dahli
CCGCGAGATGCGCCGGCCCCGCACCGCGCCCCCCGCGCTGCCATCGCCGCGCTGCCATCGCCGCGGCGCCTCCGTCGCTGCCCGCCCCGGCCGGGGCGAAGCCTTGAGCACGCACGGTCCCGGCGGCCGCACCCTCCGCGTGTCCCGTGTCCCATGTCCCATGTCCCCTGTCCCGGGGCTGCACTGGGACCCTCGGGGAAGCCCAGGCCTCAGAGCCCCGGTGGCTCCCCTGCCGCCTGCTCCTCGCCGGCCCATGGCACGCCAGGCTCAGCCACGTGTTATCCCTGGCCCCTTCAGCCCACTGCCCCGACGCTGCTTGAGCCCAAATCTCTGGGGAAATCGCAACCACGCGTCTCCACATCGCGGTTTCTGCTTGGAGTTTCACTGTCTGTTTTAGGACCTGGTTAAATCAAGAAGGAGAGAGGAGAGGTGGGAGCAGGCAAAGCGAACAGTGAATAGCCTGAGTTTATCCAGTCCTCCCTTCCCGGCTCACGAAGCGGATTTAAGAACTGTTGGGCTGAAGGAGCATTGAGGAACATGCAGTGGTGTAGACCAGGCAGGAGCTGGGGCTCTTCAGGCAGCCCGGTGCAAATCTCCATTGTCAGATCAGGGCTGTGTTACTCACAAAGCAGCTGATGCAACCTCTGTAGTACAGTCTGACTGATGAGAATAGGAGCAGTTGGCAGAAGCTGCCCAGTTATTTCCTCCTGCTTTCGTTATCTGTTCAGGCCAGAGTTGCTCTGACAAACTTGGCTGATGAACTGATCTCCAAGACTCAGAAATCCTCCCTTGTGAGTGTAAGAATACCATGTCAATAAACTGAATACGTACTTAAGAAGCTGCTACTCAGATGCAAATATAAGGAAAATTATTTAAATTATGTTTTTTCTTCAAAATACCGTTTGTTATCTTGTTTGAAAACATTCCAAACACAGTCACACAAAATTAGGTCTGAGGTCTGCTTATTAATCAAAATTCACCTTCTTCCTTCACAGCGGATGAAGAATTTGATGAGCTTTGCTTTGAGTTTGGTTTGGAGCTTGATGAAATTGTAAGTAACATTTTTATTTGTTGCTTTTTGAGTAGGTGTAAGCGTATTGACAGCATTTCTATTTGGTAAGGGTTTGTATAGCATTATTTCCAGCATATCTCCTGGTACGGTGTTGTAATGGGCTGTACCTACACAGGTGTTTTGATTATGGAAAAAAACCCTCAGATATACAAAATTTACTGCCTGGGAAGCAAGAGACTCCAAGATGGCATATTGCTGTACTTTCTGGAGGTCAGCACTATGTGCCACTTGATCTTCAGTCTCAGGCCCCATTTTATCTAGCAGCATAAATATGGCCATAGACTGTGTATTGTTCATATTTTACATGATCTGTTTTGCTTTGTTTGATATGCAGTCGTCTGTGCAATATCCACCAAAAATATAGTTGTTCTGGACATTATTAGTTGAGTTGTAACTAATTTATATTTAACCTTTTGATTTAGATTCTGTACTTGTGGAGATTTTGTGGCCTTGATAACTATCCATGCAAATCTTGTTCAAGTAGACCCATTTTGGTTTAGCCTTTTAATTTTAATTTATTGGCCTTTTAATGACATTTATCAAAAGACATCTGAACATCATATGTTATGCTTAATTTCAGAATAAACCTGATTATGGCGAGTTATTTGTCAATCTATTGCCAAAAATAAAGTCTCAGATCTCTCCTGGGATCTGACAACCTGGAGGTTCTTGCTTCTCTAATCTCTTTTCTTATAATTGAAATTTGAGGTCTTATGTAATTTCTCATATTTGGTGTGTTCATTTGCTGTATAAACACAAATTACACTGTTAAACTGCTAATTAAAACAGTTTCTCCTGCCATATCACTCTCATACTCGTGTCAGTGTTAAAACACATCAGGTTAAAACCACATTTTTGCTTAATTTCAGACATCTGAGAAGGACATTATAAGTAAAGAAAAAGGTCAAGAAAAGGCAAAGGGTGCATCTGATGTTGTTCTCTATAAAATTGATGTTCCTGCCAACCGTTATGATCTGCTGTGCCTGGAAGGATTGGTCCGAGGACTGCAGGTCTTTAAGGAAAGGTAAGGCAGAGCTGTGAGATTTCTGTGTCATGTGTTATTTGTTGAAACATGGGTCCATTTCTGGTCAGTAATCAGAACTTCCTACTTGCTTGGATTTTGAGTATGATTTGATGTATAGATCAGATTCATCAGATGTTCCTTTGGAGAGGATCTATTGCCTAATAAAAGACTAGACTAGAATGCTATTGCATTTTGGATCTGTTCTAAAAAGTTTTCAATTGCTATTCCATTTGAGACTCACCCTCTGTAAAGAGTTCTTGCAGAGAAACTTTCTGGTGATCCTTTTTAATAAATACCAAATAATTTATTTCACTTTTCTGCAATGACTTTAACTTGTTGAGTTCTTCCTTTCTAGTTCAGTAATCTGCTTACCGTCCATAAAAAACAAGTTTTGCACAGTTAGCTAATTACATGCCAAGAAACCTTACCAAGAAAGTTTTCTGCATATAATTGCTGCTACTTTTCTAGAGTTTCCTGTATTTCAGCTACAGACTTACTTGTGTTGTTGTTTTAGGATAAATCTCCCTAGGTATGAAAAGATAATACCAGCTAAGGGTGAAGGTCAGAGGCTGATTGTCACTGAACAGGTAAAAGTGTTTACTGCACATTTGTGAATGTATTGAGAGTTGCTGAAGCAGCAAGATCCATATCAGTATGATTTTGTAAGAGCAGTGAGACTGGAAACCTTATATGCAGAGCAAGAGCTAAAGAAATTTAAATATCACTGGTCTATTCTTAGGAAAGAGGAGGGGGAGGAATAATAGACAAATTGTTTTGGGTGAACCTATGAGCAGATCAAATCAAAGTTTCAGATGCTCACTTGAAATGTGCATGCTGCTGTTGTAAATTGCAGACTGCCCAGATCCGGCCTCACGCTGTAGCTGCCGTCCTCCGAAATATAACTTTCACCAAGGACCGTTACGACAGTTTCATTGACCTCCAAGAGAAACTACACCAAAATATTTGCAGGTTAGTGCTCAGATTAAAAGTAGTGCATAGTGTCTGCGTGTATGATTTTATCACATATTAAGGCTGCACATCCCCATCACAGAGAGGCATTACGGTTATGGCAAGGAAAATCTTCTATAGCTGCTCTCTTGATGCTTCTCATTTCTTTGCCTGTTCCTGTCTGCCACCAATATTGTTCAACATAAACAGCTATTACAGATCATGCAACAGCTGAGATAGAAGTGTTTAGCAACATTCCCACTGGATTTGTCTTGACTAGTTGTGTTGTAATTTGTGAATTACTAATTACATTAATAATTACATAATAAATTAAGTTGTTATTAGTGAAATAATTTCTAGACTTCTCAAAATTATCCATCTACTTTTTCAGTAAGCTCTGTGAATGCATAGAAGTACAGAGGATCATACTCTTAAGAAACTCCAAGTGGTACCAGTGAAAACATTATTTTGCCTTCTTTCCTTCTAGGAAAAGAGCACTAGTAGCAATAGGTACCCATGACTTGGACACAATCTCGGGTCCATTTACTTTTACAGCCAAAGCGCCTTCTGAAATTAAATTTAAGCCCTTGAACCAATCCAAGGAGTACACAGCCTCACAAATTATGGATCTGTATAAGGTAAGTGAGATTTTTTGGACTTGTTGCACTAAATACAGGAAGATAAATTTCCAAGGCTAAATATCTCTCATAGCCTTGCTATTAAAATTGTTCTTACAAATAAAACACAGTTATCTTCTGTAGCTTCACAGCCCCTGAACATTTCGTATTTTGCTTATTATGAGAAATGCATGGTAATATTTTATTTTTATTGTCTGTGAAAGATACATTGTGGTATTTTGGGGCTAAGAGTAACTCTTAGAATGGTTGGTTTGGTAGTAAGCTTCTGATTTATCAGGTGAAGTCTGGCACTGCTCCTGACCCAGCATCCTGATGAAACCAGGCATATGCTAGGAAAAGATTCCATCAAGTCTGATTTGACAGTGTTTATGTGGGCCAATTCCAATGAAAGTATTTGAAAATGCTGCTGTTTATCACTGTCATTACAATATACAGCTCTGCTGGAACACACAGACTGGCCATAGAGACAAATCCTCAGGTATCTCTGACTAAAGAGTAAGAGAGCTTAGAAACAAGAGAGACTAAAAGGAAATTAAGTTTTTGGTACAGGGCATACCTATGTCATTAAAACAAATGTAAAATTTGAATCAAATTTCAGTATAAATTTGTCAGCATCCAGCAATTTATAACTAAAAGTATTGTAGTGCTAATTTTTATCACTTTTAAGAAGAGTTTCTATAGACTTCAGGATACTGGCAATGTTTGCTGTGGTGAACAGGAGTGTCATTTGGACTGCATGGCCTATGCATGTTTGAGAGAATCTTCAAATAATCTTCAATATTTCTGAAGAAAACCAAAAATCCAGTTCTCTCATTTCAAACTTTTCCTGCTGCTGGGAGCAAACACCCTTGCTAGTAAAGTACCCAATTCTAACCCAATTCTTCCCACCTTCAAAATTCCCTTTAATCACTCTGCAAAGGATTGTGGCTCTATGGAAGTTCACCTGTGAGCTGAAGTGAAATTCAGACTGTGCTTTGTTTCTCCAGACTGACAGCCACCTTCGGCACTATTTGCACCTGATTGAAAGCAAGCCACGTTATCCTGTCATTTATGACAGCAATGGGGTTGTTCTGTCCATGCCACCAATCATCAATGGTAAGATTAATTTGTGACTGCTTTGCACTGTTACTGCTGTTCTGTGTGTGAATTAGTGTCTGACAGACATGCCGATGTGTAATAGAGGTTATTGTGTTCTCTTAATTGATTCACTTGCAATTTCATATAGTCTTCTTTCAGTTTATAGGTAGTAAAATTTTTGCTCCCTCTTTAGGCAGCTAGTGTTCCTTTTTCTCATCTCCATCAGAAGGATATAAAAGTCCTACTGCAAACCTCTGCATTTGGCTTCTCATACCCTTCTGCAATTCAATAAAGTACCTTGTGACAGGAACTTTTGTTAGGAAAGCATTTTGTTTAGCTAAAAGAACCCTGCAAGAAATTATTTTGTAAGCTGATAACTGTAACTGGTAACTGCAACTTTGTACTCCATTTTATGAGGTCACAGCAGGGAACCTACCAGCAATGTGAACTAGTTTTTTTGGATCCTATTGCTATCACACAAGTGGTTTCAGGAGACTTTAATGTCTTAAAAATAATAAATTGGTTTAGACTTTTTTTGGATTGTTTCTAAACATGGGTTTCCTCTGAATGCAAAAGAAACTGGGTGATTTTTGAGAACCACATTTATTGAAGCCATTTAATGGCATGACAAGAATTACTCCTTTAAAAAAGATATTTCGTTATACCTTTATACTGAAATATAGGTCAGGAATCAGTAAATTTCCCTACACTGACCAGTGAATCTGCAGTGATAATCTCTTTGGATGTATGCTTCCTCATAGACCTTTATCCAGCTAACTCAAATCTTCTTAAAAGGCAGCTCAAACTCTCTGGCAGGGACTGGTAAAAAAAACTGTTCTGAGTTGAAGGTGGTGTCAACCATTGTGCCTGATCCTTCTTTGTTAGGCTTATTCCAACTTGGGTGTTTTCCATGTATAAGCACAATATATAGTTATATTTTATCAATTAAAAAGGTTGAGGTAAATTTAACACCTTCCTCTGCTTTAGAGAATAGTATCCAAGAGAGGCTTCCAGGCTAGAGGTACTTTTTAAACAGATAGTGCAATGTAAACATCTGTATTGGTTGTTTGGATTATCTACAAGCACTGAAGTGAAGGGTTATATTTGCTTTGAGGCAAGTCCAGAGGTGCTGAATACTTTCCATTCCATCTGCAAAGAGACACAGCACAGCTGTAAGGGAATACAAGATCCCTCAGTCCTGAGATCTCTGGTGCACCTAACTTCCAGTCTTGCTGTGACCTAATTTCTCAGATAGGAAACTAAACCAGAGAAGCTAAGTCAGGGTCAAACAAAGGAAGCAGGAATTCCCATGTATATCCAAATGCTTTCTTTTGCCTCTGGTGGGGTGCATGTTCATTAATGAATGAAAGGAAGGAAGGAAGGCAGGAAAGACAAAGAGGTTGGATTTGGCATGATCCCACACAGTTCTAGGACTGTGTGTGCCCATTCCTGCATGATTCCCAGCAATGGAATTCACTCCAGGTGTGTACTGCCCATCCATACCTAACAGGCAGAATGAGATCTCTGTACTGCTGCTCCAGATTGCTTGTGGCTTACTAACAAACCCCACTTTTGGAAGGAACCAACTACTGGGGGACTTTGCATCCAGTTTGCAAAAAAGACACTTCAGGTGCTTCTTCCAGATAAGAAAAGTTTTGAGTGCAATAGGGATGTACTTCAATGCACCCATCATAACTCCCAATCCAGATAAAGCAAACTCATATATAGAAGAGACCCATACTAGGACCTAAATCACAACCATAGAGCAGCCTGTAGTGTATCAGCAGACAGTGTCAGGACATCACAGAATGGCTTTTGATAGTCTAAATCACTTTTTAAAAACCATTTCATTTATTCCTGCCCAAGGAAATGACACATTACACATCTGATGCAAGTGTGAGACTAAACCCAGGCAAGATGGGTTGCTGTGGCAGTGCAGAGCCTTTTCCTAAACAGCAGATGGCCACTGTTCTGTTAGCTGGCTTTCCAGCTGAGTGCCAGGATACCTGTAAATTCCTGTGTCTTGCAGTGTAAAGCATAACCCAGTCAGAGTGTCTGATCTGTCTTTTTCCTTTTATTTGATTCATAAATTAAAAAATGAAAAGAACTGCTATTCTGCCAACAGCTGTGAATGTTGTTGCAGTAGATTGTGGGTTTTTTAAACTGGAAGATGACATTGATCTTTCTGATACAAAATGAGTATCAGTGTTATTGCAATAAAACTAATATTTCTTAACATGTTTTTGTTTTCACATGTTTTAGGAGATCATACAAAAATAAGCCTAAATACCAGAAATGTGTTTATTGAATGTACAGGCACAGATATTACAAAGGTAAATCTTTCCAGCTTTTGATATGCATTGATATAATTGTTTTTCCTTTGGATAATAGAGCTCCAGTACAAAGACCTACAACAAGGCATTTGCTGTATGGAGCCAACCTTCCAATAAAGAAGCTGTAGGAGTGTGGAATTCTCTTGACACAGTTTCAGGCTTGCTCTATAGATAGCATTGTGTTTCCACTGAATTTTGATTTGACTGTATCTTTATGTTGACACTAAGTGTTCAGCTTGTATGAGAAAATAATTCAAGTAAATTAGCCATTGTTCTTGTTGAGCACTTTTTCTAAATCTGAAAGGCTTTGAAAAGAATAAAATTTACTGAGATTGCCTGTTTTGGCAGAATACTGTTTTTAAATATTCATTTTGTCTCCTACTGAAAATTTGGGCTCAGCAGAGAAAGACAACAGTTTTTCTACTTAGTTATCTTTTTCAAGCAGGGATGCTTTGCAAATAATTGCTAAATTGAAGTTTTTCCATATGCAAATTCTGTAACTCAAAGCTGAAGCATGAAAGCCTAGGAGTTATAATTGCTTGTTCTTGAATATAGGTTAGGCATTCATTGATAGTTTCCCAAGTGTAACTTGATGCTTGAGAGCAAAACTGCTTTTAACTTGCCCTACTACACAGTGACATGTTAACAACACAAATAAATTTGCATGTTGGGAAGTGGCTTCTAAGCAAACTAATAAATAATTGTTTCTTGCTAATGCTTGTCTTGATAGTAAAAATAAATGTAGTGTTGTTTTGTTTACATGAAAGAAATTACACTGTTAGACATCAAAAAAAAAACCCCTTTGTAGATTGAGAAGTTCATCTGAATCTCATTATTATGTTCCATTATACTAATCTCTTAAAATATTAACAGTGAAACAAAAAAAAAAACTCAGACGAGGGTATTTGATAATGTATTGCTAAACAATGCACAGTCCTTCAGCCTCTCCATTCTTACTTGAATTTCAGTAAAATGACTAATTAGACAGAGGGTTAGGAAGACCCAGCTCCAAATGGTAATAAAACCCCTGTGTTTCGAAAGAACAGAGTTTAGAAAAGATACGCAAATCCTTCAGAACCTTGAAAACTAAAGATTTTCATGTTTTTGCATAAATGTCTGCATGAGAAGGAAAACGTTCTTTTAAATTCAGTCTAGTGTTCTACACTGCTGTGTAGTGATTATTAAATGGAATGAAGAGGGTGTAAGATGAGGTATTTTCCCTATTTCTTTGTTAAGATATTTTGTCTACTTGAACACAGTAGATGAGAGATTTCAATGTGATTTTTATGTTTGTTTTGTAGGCAAAAATTGTTCTTGATATTATAGTCACGATGTTCAGTGAATATTGTGAGAAGCCATTCACGTGAGTATAAATCTCCAGGCAGAGAGACATTACATTTGGGCCATGAGTTAAAAACATTTTTACATACATTTTTCTGTCTCTTTCAGTGTTGAAGCAGCAGAAGTGGTTTATCCCAATGGGAAGACCCACATCTATCCGGTAAGCACAGCATTAGGATATCTCTGTGTCCTTAGGAAAAGGGCTTTATTTACACAAAGTCTGGTAAGAGTGACATTGTTTTCTTTTTCTGCAGTGGCAGCATGTGCTGATTCTGGGGTATAAAGACCCAGCTTGGCACTATCTCTGTATTAGTAAGCCAGAGCCTTCTCAAACCCGACAAAAAAACAACTCCAGCTGCAGCTTCTCCTTGTCTAGGAAACTCATTCTGAAACTCCACTGAATTATGATGAGGTTAAAAATACACTATTATGGTTTGGAGTGCATGTGATAGGAACTTTTTCAGGAACAAGTAGAGATTGCAATCAAAGGTCATAATCTGTGTCTAAAGCTTTTGAAACCTACGTGTTCCAAATCAGGAAAAAATAATGCAGGAAGAGGTCCTTCAGCCTTCAAGCCTATGGACAACTGAAATCAGCCTCAGCATAATGTACTTATCAGATCTGGAAGCTTTAATGCCCTTCAGTTAAAATAACCTTGTAAGACTGCATTTTTCAGTCTTTAACTTTACGGACACGAACTATGTAAAGGTCTCTAAGGCAGAACGTTGACTTCAAATGCAGTTCAGAGCCCCAGACAGACCTCTTTGCAGTAATGGATTCTTACATTTTAATTCTCTTAATAAGTATAAAGAAAGCAATCCCTCCTGTTTCCTGAAAGTAACTGAAGACAGATCTGGTTGAGTTCATAAAATCGGATATATCAAGCACGTATAGGCTGTTTAGAGGGAAAGAAACTTATTTTTGCTGAGAGGTTTTCTAGTGTCATATTTGCTTTTTCTTTTCACAATATCAGTTTTTATCACCAGAAGAAAGATGTAAAATCCTGAAAAGATAGCCAACAAAATAGAAATCTCTCTAGTAACCTAAGCAGCTTCCCTAGATAAAACAGAGAAAAAAATCCCCAAGCTTTCTGATGCTGTGGTTTTTAAGGATTTGTATATCAAGAAGTTTAGAAACACATGAAATACTTAAATACATGCAAAATAACTTCCTTAAATACCTTGCACACTTGCTAAGTGAAATACTGGTAGGTGTTTGTGTGCTAATAAAGAAATAGAAAGTTTCCTTTTCCTGTTAAAAGTCATTTGATCTGTACAAGATCATGAGATCTCATGCATCATGACCATTCTGTGCTTTAGGGCTTTGACTTAGGATGAACTGGTCACCAGAAACTTTCAGTGACTCTGTTGCTCGCGTGTATCAGAAATTATCGGAAGTTGCAATAACGGGAATTTCATGCTGCATTCACCCCTCCAGCTTAACCAAGAACAGCTTTTGCATCACACACTAGAGTATATTTTCAACAGTCCTGTTAACTTTAGAATGCTAAATTTAGCCCAATATTCCACATTTGTCTTCTGTGGGTGTCATTTCAGTATAGCAATTAGAAGCTAGATTACTAAGATTGAATCCTCTTACGCAGAAATGGAGGCACTGTGTATGCTTAAAATCTTTGTCTTCTTTTTTAGGAGCTGGCTTATCGAACAGAGAAGGTGAAACCTGAATACATTAACAAGAAAGTAGGAATCAGGTGGGTTACTGCAAATGTTTATATTAACCATGACAAAGGTACTGGAAGACATTGATAATTGCACTGTTTTAAAAATGTTTAGACTATGTGATTTTTTTTAATTTGTCAAAGATTATGGGGTTGCCTTGGGTAATTAGATCGACTCTAAGAGTTCTTCCCCTGCTTTCAGGGAATGATTCTTCATGGCTTCACACAACTGTTATGAAGTAAAGAAAAATGGCCATCTCATGAGTGAGAATATAAGCTGGTTCTGTCTGAATGCTTAGTCTGTGTACAGTCCATAAAGCACTTGCAGATTCTTCAGAGTATGAGGCAATGCAGGAGGAACATTGATTACTTTACAAAGCCAGTCAATACAGTGCAAAATCCATAAATTACCACTCTCTTGTTTTGTTTCAGTGAAACTCCATCAAGCCTGGCAAAGCTGCTGACCAGGATGTGTTTGAAGTCACACGTCACAGGGAATGGGAACCATATAGAGGTTGAAATCCCTCCTACCAGAGCAGACATTATCCATGCCTGTGATATCGTAGAAGATGCAGCAATAGCTTATGGTTATAACAACATTCAGATGGTGATTCCGAAAACGTACACCATAGCTAATCAAGTAAGATTGCCCCTTCAAATGAATGCTCTGTTGTCAGTAAATGACTGCTGCATGCCAGAAGGGCTTTGGGGAAAACAGAACCTAGGAATTAAATATTTTGACATGCTTTGCCTTGAGAAGTATTTACCATGGATGGGATACAAAACAGATGCCCCACTGATTTGAATAAGTCTAAGACCAGTGGTTGCTGGTACTTGAAAAAAGACAGGATTTAAGTAGGGAGCCTGTATTAAATCTCTAATTGGGAGATTCATTTCCTCAGGCAAGCCTAAAGGCAGCTGGCTAATGCTTTCAAAAACTCTAAGCACACAAGCATAGTCCCTCCTTAGTGAATTCACCATCATGTAACAGGCAGAACCACCTCAGGAAAGAATAGCAAAATGCTTTTAGATGGAAGCTGAAAACTGTTTTGTTTCATTTTAGCTCCCCCTCAATAAGCTCGCAGAACTTCTGAGACTGGACTTGGCAGCTGCTGGATTCACTGAAGCACTCACTTTTGCCCTGGTATATTACATTGATTTCATATTTTTCTAAGTCTCATGTTGGAACAGTGATGCAATCAAAACTGCAGAGGATGGTCTGAGGATGTGTTGTGTAAACGTACCAGTGGTACCTACCCAGTAGTGTTTTGGCAGCTGATTGTTTACTAGGGCTTTGGAATCATAGTGTGATATTTGGTGAGTTTGTAGGTCAGAAAAATGAAATGAGTCACTGTTAATGTGGCATTTAGTTCTAAGTATAGAGAGGGAAATAACTGCTGAAGGAGACTGGTTTTAGTTTAACTTGATAGGGTGAAATTGTAAGACAGCAAATCCCTCTCAAGACTTTGGTCACCAGATGTGAAATTCACCATAGTTCAATAATCTGAAAAACCAACATGTAAATTTAGTACTTGCTGGTGGGTGTTACTACAGTGTATTGAGATTTCCCTGTTTCTGTATTTTTCTTTAGTTTTGTCACTTGCCCACGATTCCTTGTATTAGATAATTCAGTCTGCAAAGAGTTTATTTTAAGAATACCCATAAAAAAGTTACAATTCACACACAGTAAGAGGACATCCTCTGTAAATTTCACCACAGGTAGGGTTTTGAATATAGGTAACAAGTAGATATATAGATAACAATTCTATATTTTTTATCTATATTTGTTATCACTGGTTTTAGGTATTATTTGTTACAGCCATGCCAGTAGTCTTTGACCAAGAATTAGGACTCTGCAGCAACAAGTGCCACTCCAGTTCCAACAGCTGGCATAATTTGTACTGTGGAAATTATACAGCAGAGTTGTTGTGCTACAGTAGAATGTAGAGTAGGAAATGTGGAAATTATACAGCAGGGTTGTTGTGCTACAATAGAATGTACAGTAGGAAACAACATCTTGGCCACTTATCATGGCCACTTGCTCATACCCGTTAGCTGTGAACTGGATCAGAGAACCTGTCAGAGATCTACTATTAAAAACAAAAAACTTAAGTACACTTCCATGCCCTCCAGATGTATAGGGTAACTGTCCATACATGGAGACTGGCATAGTCAGCTATTGAAAATATATTATACATGTTAAAAAATCCTTTCTGTTGCAAGATTAGCTCAAAGCCTTTGCCTAAGTGTTCAGTTTGTGTACATTTTAACATATGGGGAGCTACCATCACATATTCTATTAAAATCTCTTTGGAACTTCTCAACTTCTTCCTGAACCTAAAACTTACTAGATGGCCAGAGGTAAAAATCCTTGAAAGTACTCAGCCTCTTAAAAGAGAGTGATCTGCTCACAGATTATTTTTTGATAATTTACTCAAATATTTTAAGATGTAGCATTTCAGGCTCCTAAAACACTTCTTGTAGTTGAAAAGTTCTGCTATTGCAACCAAATTTGGTAATTTAAATGGACTAAATAAAATTTTAATACCTACAGATTTCACTGAGCTTCAAAAGCAAAATTTGGTCTCATTCTGAAAAATATATTCCAGTTTTAATATTTGGTTATTAACTCATTTATATAACCAGGACAATAAGTAGTATTACCTCCTGCAGTGCTAATATCTGACAGAGGTATTCAGACCTGTGGTAGTACCATTTTGAAGAAATAATTCATATAACATAGTCAAACTTTCAAAGTTTTTCCTTACTCATTAATACAATTCATTTTTTTTCAGCACCAAATAGGTAATGTGCTTGAAACATTTAATATATGACATTGCTACAACTGAGAACCTTTATGAGCTGCAACAGCAGAGTTTTTGAAGGTCATGCAGTGTATCATGGTATCACATTTCATATTTGTATTTCTGCTGTGGCAGGGTGAAAGCCACAGTCTGCTGGGTCCCCAACACTTTATTGAAGCACCAGTGTGAGGCTCATGACTGTGATAACTATAATTTAGGCTACAGTTCTGTACCCCAGTGTACATGACAAACACTGCTTATGTATTTGTGCACTCAGTCTGTTTGTTGGTTAGAGCCCCAAATTACCCTTGTACACAATAACATTGCCTTCTGTGAAGAGTTCCAGTTTAGCCAGAATGCATTTAGTTAAATCACAGTAACATGCTGTAGTTCAGACACACATCTGAAAACTGTTTAACACAGTTCTCTCCTCCTAAGTTCAGCATTCCTTGTGTTATTTGGGATTTTTTTATTTTTCGATAATCCACTTTTTCAGATGGTATCATCTGCTCATTTTTCTCACAGTTAGTCAACACACTTTTTGAGTGCTGCCAGTGCAAAGGGAGCACTTCTGGGAGACTGCAGTACACAAGCAAATCCTCAATTACATGCCTAGTCTGCTACTGGTTTCTTCATTACTCTAATAAAGCTGTAAATTCTGGAAATCTGAGTGTGGATCTTAGAAGCAGCATCTCTGGCAGTATGTGCACAGACATTGGCTGAGCCTGATAAAGTGAATGCATATTGTTTTACTGACCAGCTTAAAAATGCACCTTTGAAATAGGGGCTTTAAAAACACTCCAGCCCCAACAAACGAACAAACTACAAGAATCTTATGGAGCTCTGAAAATTTAAGGCTAGGCCATATGAGCTGTTTTTCATAGACAGTACTTTACTTTCTGGAAGTTTACCTCAAGGGACTGTCTTTGTGTGAAAGAACAGATACCAGTCCCTTTACCAGTACTATTTGCAGAATAAAATACTTCACCCACTGCAAGTCACGGTGCAGAATCTGAGCCTGATTTTAAAATAAAAGACAGCAATCCATGACAGAAGCCTAAATAAACATTAGGGTTTTTTTTTTTTTTTTAACCCCAGCTTTATTTTGGACAGTAATTAACATTTGTAAATAAACCTGTTTGCCTACTTAGTCTTAAGACTAGGGCTTAATTTTTGTTATGAGTGTTACACATGAGAGCATAGATTACAGGGCAGTACTACAATTCCATTGTTCATTCTTGATATCAAATTTCATCACTGGCTTGCTGTTTGTTTTAACTACTTGACCTTGATGGCTTTTTGTCTCATTTTTCAGTGTTCTCAAGAAGATATTTCAGATAAACTTGGCATGGACATCTCTGCAACGGGCGCTGTGCGCATAGCAAACCCCAAAACGGCAGAATTTCAGGTGAGATCATCCATATCTTGAAAGCTATATTGTCATGGATTCTGTATTTAAAAAGGAAAGAAAGGAACCTACATGAAATTTATAAACTATACGCTCCATTTCCTGCATTAAAGAGCTTGTGGATATTTGTGTGCTGAACATGTCATCTGCTGTTACTCCTTCACTGAGAAATCTCTCTTCCAGTGTGAAACACTATCAACTTTTCAAGAAAGCAAAGGTCTGGCACAATGTGGCAAAATTGAGCAGTCTTATTGCAGAAAATCCTGGGTGGTTGATCTACTCCCTCATCTAGAAAACCTATTCAGCATAAAAGGAACTATTAGACTTGGCAATCTCTAAACTTCCTGAGCTTTGGGTAGGAAACGTTTGGGTGGGGTTTTATTATTGATCATTATTACTCTTGTTTTGGTTTGGTGGGGTTTTTTTTCAATTCTGTGGTGCTCTTGAAGTATTTTAATACCCCTTTCTAGATCATTTGATCTTAGCTAGAGCAGAAAATTAGATCTCAAGTATGGTATTCTCAACAATTCTGAAAATACCAAAGAGGTTTTATATTTCTTTTCAAGAGTGTTGGGTTGGTTTTTTTCATATGCTGTCTTTAGTGTACAAGGAAGTTAAATTTAGAGGACCTGTTTTTTCTTTCTAGCCTAAGAAATACAAAGGTAAACTCACTTTGGAAAGGTTTTGAAAAGTTTCAGGAGTCTGTGGAGCATTAATATTTTGTGATTTATGGGGTTTTTTCCCTTTAAGATCTTCAGCACATCTGATTCCTCTGAGTTTCTAAAATACATTTCTACATCTTTTCTCTAATATTGATGACAGTCTGCTTCGGCTCTGAGATTCAAGAACAGAATTTTTGCACACCTTTTGTTTGGTACCACCAATAAGCAGTTGTTCAAGACACTGTTGGAACTTGTTTAGACCATTACAGATTACAGCAAGAAATATAGAATGTGCCACCAACAAACAATAGAGTGTGAACAAAAAGAGAAAACATATCAGCCCCTCTAACCAGATACAATTTCAGACTCCTGTTCTTGCAAGACTATGGGCCTTCCAGTAGCAATGCTCCTAAGCAGGGTTATTATAGGATGGATAATTCCTTGTGGCAAAAATAGCTTCAATCTTTTAAAATCTTCAGGTCACCCTGAACATTGGGAAGGATTGCTGTTTGTGATGCACTATAAACTTTCAGCTTTAGGTAGCTGTGATGAGATTCTCAGGATGGCTCTCCCCTGTCCTCTGGCAGCAAGGGAAGGGCAGGATGATGCCAGGGACCATCTTACACTGAGTGTGCAGCTGGAACTCTTCTTGGGTTATGAAAAGAGGGATAAATAGACAGAAATGCTGCATGACCAAGTGTAAGAAGTAACTGTGGCTGAGAAAATGGTGACTTTTAACTTGCAGTCAAGGAGCAGTCACTGCCACCCCTCTCACATTAGATTTGCTGAATCAGGCTCCTCTAGCTTGACAAATAAAAAAGGTGCAATTCAAAGGAAGTGTTTGAATGGAAAACATAGGAAATATTACTGTTCTTGCAGACACATTCACAGGTATGATTGTCTCTTGCTTGGTTCTTTGAACACATTTTCTATAGATTTCAGGCTGCCCATGACTGAATATTACATAGCATTTTCCTGTAGTATAAAGAAAACACTCTTAATATTTCCCAAACTGCACTAAGAATTTGCTTTCTGTATAAGTGTGAGTAAATTCATGGGAATTCTTTTTACTTTCTGTATTGTTTTTCTACCCTGCACTGCAATTCAAGCACCTGTGAAATGGTACTGGTTCTTAAGCTCACATATAAACACTCTGAGAAAATACAGCATATAGAGCATGGACAGAATGTACATTTCCAGGTTTAACAATTCTAAGTCAAAGTTGCTTAAACATAAGAGATAAGTGCAGTATTTGCACTTGACTAATTTTAAGCTCTTGTTACAAATGCACAAAATTAAAAAAAAAGATTAAAATGAGATATTTTGGAAGGTGTTTGACTTGCAGCATCTCTGTTTGTCCTGCAGGTGGCACGTACAACCCTCCTTCCTGGGCTGCTGAAAACTATTTCTGCCAACAGAAAGATGCCCTTGCCTCTCAAACTCTTTGAGATTTCTGACATTGTAGTAAAAGATCCTAATACAGGTAAGAAGAGAAGGTTCCTCAGAATCTTTGATAATGGATATACATTTACATACCAAATGGTAATAGTAAGTAAATCTGTATTTCCTTAAAAGTAGACATTTTCAGGGTAATAGTAATTCCATACTACACTGGCATTTTTTATTAATGTGCACAGCACAAGTTATAAGAGCTTGGTGTAACAGGCTGGATTTTAGAGTGGCTGGAAATGAGGTTTGTTTTAGTTGCTCTCTCAAAAGTGCAAGGAGATAAACTGCAACTATTTTTAGGCATCTAAATATTCCTTAAAATCTGTCACAGATGCTGAAAAGCTGCAAGAATAAACTCAAGACAATTTTGCACCAAAAAATAACCTGTTCTAAATTGCTTCTGTTGATGTGCCTATTTTTCTTGCTCTTAATCTAGTGCTCTTTGTATTGTTGTCAGGAATGCAACTGATATTCTTATTGGGGATGGAACTTATGAGGGAAACTACCTGTTGTAGTGTTTCCAAGAGACACAAACCTTGGAAAGCAGAACTGCCAAAGGCATGCTGTTGTTACAGGTCCAGAGCCTGTTTAGACCACTGCAGTCTCAGTGATGTGCAGGGCAGCTGTAAAGCAGAATGTCTCAAGCCTGGGAAGAGCAGGTTTTATTTATAGGCAGATTCTACCCCAGAGAGCAGTTATTCAGAGGAATATGTTGAGGTCAGTGTGTCTCAACATGAATCCCTTTTCCATCATCTTTGAACAGGATTGTTTGTATTTTTTCTCCCAGATTACTTTCTGGGAATCTGATAACCAGGATGAAGAATGAGATTGATAGCAGAGATACAGGATAGAGAATGGAGCAAGTCTGTGTAAAAAACTGTATCCAGAAATAAAAAGCTCCACAGTATAAAATTTCCTCTCTCATTAATAAAAATATTATCCTTATCTTTCCACTTCATCCAGCTATGCTAAGAAAGCGTGGCTGCCTTGGAATTGTTCTGTAGCTGTAATTGTTGTACATTAAATGGCCAAATCAGCTTATTCATTTTCCAAAAGCTTCAGTGAAATCCTTCCTGTGTTCTGGGGCCTCTGCACTGATTTCACTCTACATGATCAAAATTTCAAATTACCTTTATCTGGCAAAATATACCACAGTAAAATGAACTGTAAAAATGGATTTTTAAATGTTAAAAGTTTGCCTAAATTTTACTGATTCATTTCTTTCTCTAGGGTATATTGAGGGAAAAGGAGTGCACAAGCTACAACTTTTGGGAGGAGTTGCAATTCTCAATTGAGTTTTTCCTCTCAGTAAAAAGGCTGACATTACTTTAAATTCAGTGGCTGAAATGGTTCTGTTGTTTCATTATCTGGTTTCAGATTTTAGTGGTTGTGTTTAAAGTATCTGGGATCTGCAAAACAAAGGTTTATACAAGGCATAAACAGAATGGCAAGTAAATTGCTTTGTTGATTAATTTAATTTGTAGATTACCTTTTTTCCTTTTTGAAGGAAAAAAAGAGCCTTGCCAAGCAAAACAAGCAGTTTTAGTAAACCATGTAGACTCTTTTTTATTAAATACAGACAGTTTGGTGGTGCAGCTCACTCTTTGTTGGGCATGCAGTTAGCTAGAATGCAAAAGACATGGAACAGATGGCAGAATAGCATCAGCATTCTTCAGGACCAGGAGTGGGGCTGTTTATCTTGGGACTAAGGAGCACATTTACTCTGGCATTATAAAATTTGTGAGTTAAATTGTTGCTTTTATTCCATGTGTGTCAAGTGTAGCTCTTGAAAGCTTTCATTTATGTGGATGGCTGCTTAACAGTTTTATAAAGAATGATTTTGTGGTGTACTTCATTTTGATGGGAATCACTGCAGCAGACAAAGACTTCTGAGGCAGCAGCTTTGTGTTCTCAGCTCTTGGGCAGCCCTCTCATGGGCTGAGCACTTACAGACTGTGAACAGTATCTGAAATGGGTTTTAATGGTGTGTTTAGAATAACTACTGTCTTTCCCAAATTGACTCCCAAAATTAAACTTGCTTAATAAACATTTTGAAGGGGAGGGGTTGGGGGTGGAGAAAGGCAACTGCAAACTGAAAAACATGGGGTTGTCCTCACATATGGAATGAGATTTCCTGCACAAGGCTTATGTCATCAGACTGACTTAATTTAATTTTATTATTTCATGATTTTGGCATGCAGAATTTCCAATTAATAATTTCAAAAGTATGGGTCAAAAGAGTATTGACATTAACTCTATTTGAAATGGCATCTTGCGGCCATCCGTGTGTGAATGAACACAGGTCTTTAAAACATTCTGGGTTTTCATAAAGTACCTTCTTACACAGAACTTGTGCTTACCAAGGTGAACTGAACATATTTCTCTCCAGACTTATGTGGCAGAAAGGTTTGATGTATTAAATTAGCAAAATGTGTGGCAGATGTAATATAACTAAATGGAACCAAATCTGAGCAAAAATGTTTTTTCTCAGGGCAAAGGAAATGTGCTGATTTTGCACAGCACTGGTGTGGTTAATTTGTAATACTAGGTAGTCACTTCTGGTAGGATACTTACACTAGTTTAGGGTGTAAGTCAGCACCTTTACCACCAGATCTAACAGGGAATACCCGTTCTCTCACTTACCACAACAAAAGAAATGAATCCATTAGAAAAGCACCTCTGAGCAGTGATCTTGGAGAATCTGGCAAGCTTATGGTAGCACACATTTAGCACAGTTCACATCATCTGTGAACACAGCTGCTGCCACCTTTTGAAGCATATTTCCAACTGTCAGGAGGTGTTGGTTATCTGCAGAAAATAGTTTGGGAGGCTAAAAGACAAGTTTTGCATGAGCAGGTGTCCCCTTTCAGATCACCAGGTCATTTTTCTGAAGCATCTCTAATTTGGAAAAGAACAGTGTACCAGGTTGCTTTATCTTCCCCTGCACTCTTTTGTCTCACATATTCCTAACCAGCTGCCCATCCTTTGGATTGTTTTCCAGCAGCATCCCCAGGAAGTGCTTTGAAGTCTCAGAAGTATATACACACATATATATTTATATATAATTTAGGTTGACATACTTGGCAGGCTCATTTGAAAAAGAGAAATGTTTCATGGCATGACATGAGAGCTCTTAAGTGAGTTACAAAGAACTGAAGCATTTCTAACATCTGCCAGCTTGTGCCTACAATTCCCAAGATCTTTTTTTCTTCCTATCATTGTAGTGAATGAACTTCCTCTCTTGTGATATAACCCTGTAAAGGAGTAAGTTTTAATACACTTGAAAGAGCAACCTTTCCTTTACCAAAGTTTTCTAAAATTGAAAACATGAGGTATAAAACATGTTGTGTATGTTTATTTCTGATGCTTTAGTTGAGAACTCTGGTCTGAAGGCAGCATTGACTCTCTTAATCATAATGAAAATAAAATTCAGATAGTTGTCACAAAATCTGCTACCACAATGACTCATTAAAAAAAGGAAACCATTCTGCTGAACTTGTAGCCCAAAGAATATGCTGTCTTAGGGAAGGGAAAATAACTTTTTTTATTCTGTTGCTCAATACAACATGAAAATCAATCATTGACCATCTATGACTGCACTATTGATTAGTATCTCAGTAGAGCTGGGAAACAAAGACACATGTGGCACAGAGCAGCCAGAGTGCTCAGACCCAAAATCAGATGCTGCATTTATTGTTATTTTCTCTGTAGCTTTTACTTTCCTGTGTTGCCATTTTAACTTCAGGATTGGATTCTCTAGCATCATTTAGCCCTGCACATTATTATAATGACAGGGAAAAAATGCTGAGTGACAAATGCAGACTTACTGCCACAGTAAGTTCAGCTTTCAGTGCCCGATGAGAGAACTTGCAGCTGTGGCACCAAGTAGCTGCCCTAGAAGTTTTGAATAAGTTCTGTCTCAAAAAGGCTGAGCTTTCCTTGTATGTGTAGGCTCTGCTCCTGCCTTTTACTGTCTGTTTTAACCTGTGTATTTCTGGTCACTTGATAAATGCTTTCCTGTTTAGTTCCTGACAGATTTTTTTGTTACCAACTGTTTAGTTGGAGAAAATAAACAAGATGTAAATTTCATGTAATCTCTAGTTTCTCCTGTGGTAGACATTAATGCCCTGACTGTAACTCCAGCTAAAAGTGCTTGTCAAGGCAGGAGCAGGAGAGAAGTACAAGTGGATGCTGCTGCCAGAGGGCTCCCCTGCTCTATGGCCAGGAGTAGCTCAGGGACTTCCCAGCTTAAATGTGGTTCTTTGTAGTAAGAAGTAGTGGATTTATCAGCTATGGACCTCATCTGCCTCCTCAGAGCTGTGTAAACTCCTAGCATGCTCAAAACACTGTGGTGAAGAAGTTTCACTACTTAACTCTATGCTGCCTGAAAAACCCATTCCTTTTCTTGTTTCTTTGAGCTCTTGATCAAAATGCTGAAACCACAATGAGTAAAGCCTCAAGATCAAGCCACACTAGTCCTAGGCAGTGTGCATTGCAATGGGGTAGCCTCAAGGTACAAGGATAACAACATACTGCTACATACTCATGCTGAAAATTTAAAAAAAGGGAAACATACTTTGCTGAAATCAATAATGTCAGAAGGCATAAGGGAGGGTTTTGACTTAAGGAATTGTCCAAAGTGGGAGATATTCGTGTCACTGTTTGAGTTTGTGCAGTGTAGCACATTTTTTGTAATCATTTGGTTGCAGGGATGTCCAAGATGATCCCAAAAAGCAAGAGTTGTGATTTGGGAACCTCTGTGAATTAAGAGCTTTTCACAGATCACCATGCTAACATTATTATGATCATTTCAGGTTGTGGGCTGCTTGTTTTGCGCTGGTTGTTGTTCTACAGCTGAGTTCTTTAAATATTTCACTTTCCCACCATCATCACAAGCTTCTCCATGCCTACTGGGGATTTGCATTTTGGCTTGTCTATTAAATTTCTTTAACACTTAGCTTTATGCTTGGTACCTGTCACTGCATAGAAGATACTTGCATATAACAACCCTCTTTCCAGCTCAAGGCACAGGGTATTTTAAATCTTCCTTTGCATTTCTGACTGTGAGAGTCCAGTGGGTTAAAGAAATTCCATTATTTCCTCAGGCTGTGTGATAGGTCTGTCAGAGAAGTCATGTTATATACCTATTTCTCCTTTCAGCCACAAGTGCCTTACAAGGCAGCAGAAGGAAAGTGGTGCAAAAGGCAAGGTTAGAAGTGTGAGGAAGTTTCCCAGGTAACATAATTGCTTCCTTCTTTTGCAGATGTAGGGGCAAGAAACTACAGACATTTATGTGCAATTTATTACAACAAAAGCCCAGGCTTTGAGATCATCCATGGTTTGCTGGACAGGGTCATGCAGCTCCTGGAGGTGCCACCAAATGAAGAGAATGGCTACACCATCAAGGCAGCTGAAGGTAAGGAAGAAAGAACTACAGTGTCTAGCAGAAGTTGTTCTGGAACTTAAATGTTCTCTTACAATCTGAGTAGAATTTTTGGTTGTTCTCAGCACTAGAGACTAAGGATTAATATCATTATATGTGCTGTCATACTGCAGCATGATGGAATGATAGTGAAAAGGCATTAACTGCATTCACTGATTGTAAAATGGGATTGCTGTCTTTCTGTGAGCTGTCCTAAATAGCTTAACATAGTTTGTGAGTTCACAGCTTTTTGAGGGAATTTACAATACAGCATATGCCCTGAGTTGCATAGACTTTATAATGATTTAATCTGCTGATGACAAGGGTACATAGGAATTCACTGAAATGATGAATATGTCAGACATTCACTGTATTCTCCTTGGGTAACAGAGCCTGGAAAAGACAACTTCTTACACCTTATCTTTTAGTTTCTAGCTTTATCTATAGCTTGTTTTTTCTTTTACAAGTACCTTTAATTTATACATTCATGTGAAGATGTATGCCTCATATCTTTCATTCAAAGATCTGCTATCTTTGAGACTGACCCTGCTGCTTAGATAGTTGTATAACAGCCCTCTTCCTTCCCTATACAGGGTGAGCTGCACATGAATTAAAAATAACATCCTTAAGTGCAGAATCTCCTCTGTGTATGTGCCTGTGCATGTAAGAGAGAAAGCAAGCAGGCTGACCTGATTCCTGCATTGCAAGAACACAGGTTGATGGAAGAGAGCAGCACCAACAACTCTTCTATTCTGCTACCTAAAATAACAGTGTAGAAAATACAGACCAGAAGAGCAAGGCTGCAAGGATGGCAGCTATAATTCCACTTCCATGTCATGCACTGGTGTTCAGAGATAGAAGAATGGCTCAAACTGACTCAGCTGGAAGAAGTGCCTTCATTCTGCACTGCCTGGCACAGTGGCACTGACACAAGGTCCCTGGCAGCCTGACCTAACTCTCCTACTCATAGAATTTTAATGAAAATTTGTCAGATGTCTCCCTGTTCTGTGGTGTGCTGCCAAGATGCCAGACAGAGCACCTGAGCAAAGTAGTCTCCTGGCACTTCAGGGCACACTTGTGTCAGACATACTGATGCTTTTTTCCCCCCTCCTTTTTTTGAGAAAGTATTATTTTGCTCAGTAGCAAGGCAGACTCTCAATGGGCTTGTTAGAATATTTTTAATAGGATTCCCAGGTTGCATGTTTAACCAGACCAGCAGCATGTTTAACACAAACATACTTGTGATTGTAATTCTGTCAAGCACAGAACCTATAATAGCAAAGCCTCTTATTTGGAATGGGGGTGTGGTAGTGGGGAGTTTGAAGAGCCTCTGGGAGTTGGGTACTCAGCTGCCATTGAAGTCAAACTGTACTGTTCTATTCCTACTCAAAACTCTTCTGTAGCTGCTTTTTGAATAGACATATCAGGAGTTTGCTTTAGTACTGAAAAATATTTGCAAGTGTTTTATATTCTGTGTTGTAACATGACAGCTGATTTCAAGAAACTGGAAAAAGACCTCAAAAATAATCCTAACACAGGCAATAAGTTATTTCTAGATATTAGTGCTGCTCAGTGTTCCTGATGCTGTGAGATTTACAATGGTCACTCAAAATCCCTGCATTCCCATGACATTACTCCATGACACGTTTAGTGCATAGGGTGGATTATGCCTTGTCATGTGCAATATATTACAAGCAGTTTGTGGCTTTTGGTTATAGCCAAAAAAAAAAAAAAAAAGAGAGAAAAGAAAAGCATCTACTACTCTCTGTTCCACCAATGATTCAGAAACTCTCCTGGGATGGCACATGGATTCCTTGCAGTTGTCTTGACATTGGAATTTAACCTTGGTATTGATGCAGATGGCTGATACTGTGGTGCTATAGCAAATGCAATGTCACTGCACCAACTTAACTCCAGAGACCTTCACTGCAGAGATGGTTGGAAGTCAGAGTAACTTGGAGAATTTTGTTTGGATTTTTTAGTGGTTGGTTTGCTTATTTGTTTGCTATGTTCGGTTTTTTTAAACTTGTTTCACAATTTATCAATGAAGCATGTGTGAGAGATGTCAGCAGGTGACGGAGTAAGGTAACTGCCCAGTGAAACAAAGATACCCTGTAACATCTTAGAAACCTCAGGATACTGAAATAATTCATAAGAACAATGCCAGTTACTTCAGAGGTTTGAAATCAGGACATTACACATGGCACAGATTTTTAGATGCATCAGCACGAAGCTGTTTTATTGCCTGTGCCAAATTACAAATTTGTACAGCGAGAAATGGGTTTATCCAAGGGCTCTGATTTAGAGGGACTGTCTCTGTCCATAATCTTAAACAGAACTTGAGACCAGCAAGCAACACAGTGTAAAGGTAGGGTTTAGGCCAGGCCAGTTGTTTTTACTCCTTATGTAACTGATTAAAATAGTTCCACTGATTATTGAAAAACAACACAGGGAATAAAATCGAGCTTGAAATGAGCAGCAGAGGATAGATAAAGATGTACTGGGCACATATTTGACACTTTTCCAAATTCCCTCTGGAAAATGAAATGCCTGTGCTATAGTCCTGCTTGGTCCATATGTGCAAATCATGGTTGTTTGAGCTCCTTCTGTTCTGCCAACACCTAAGTGCCCTGTGATTTGACCTTAAGGTCAGAGTGGTTTTGCCTCTCTAGCAACACCTGTGAAAAAAGTACAGATGCTAGAAAATATGGGTGAAATTGTGATGTTCCCCTGGCCTTTGCACTATGCTTTGGTGTAATCTGAGCTAGGTAATAAATGGAGAAGAGCTGTTTAGAGCAGCCTTAAGGAAGAGAGGCTTTTGAGTGACTGAAGTGACTGAATTTGAGGATTTCAACGTAAATTTGACACTCAATGCTTTCCAGATTCTTAAAAGTTACTAATGGAAGCTCTTTACTTTCTTATTACTGCTAAACATAGAAAATTAAAGTTTTAAAGACAGAATTCTGAAATGCTCTACACTGCTTTAAAATGCACCTGATTAACTTTTTGACAGTGAATCCTACTGGCCTAGAAAAGCATTCTGATTTTTCTCTTTGTTTTATGGCACAGGCATCCATAATGAAACATAGATGTAAAAGAGTACAAGTCAATCCTCAAACTTGTATGTGCTGCATAATAAAAGAAAATTTGCATAAAATTTTTGAGACTTTACCTATTCCATACCACTAATAAAATATGAATGTCAGTATGTGGGACTAGGAGGTAAACAAAATCAAATTTTTAAGAATATAAAAATGTGGGTAAAGACAACAAATTTTTTTATATGTTTTCAGATAATTTCCTAAAATGTTTTATTTTTTAGTTAATTTTCATTGGTTTCAGTTCCCTTGAACTGAAAACCAGATACATTCTTAATTTTAAGTTTTAATCAAGAGTGGGTATGTTTTCTGTAATATTTTAGTGGTCTTGTGCATTTGGATGACCATCTGAGATGACAATTTGCTTCCAGAAATCAGGACAACAATCACAGGAGATATTGTTAATCATGGGGTTTGGGTCCATAATAAAGCCTTAGTTAAGCTAAAAAGAATAAAGAAGGGCTTAGGAAATACTGACAGTGGATTATATATCACAGTCTTCAAAGGAGTGGTGTGAAGTGGAATGTGTAATTATCTTCACTCCTAATGTAACACTTAAGAGTCCCTTATTTAAGGAAGAAACCCCTGTTTCTTGAGAAACAAGAACAACCCTGTTGCAGTATCTTTCAAGAGCCTCCATACTTTGCACATGGAATTTAACTGAGCACAAACTCTTTGAAAAGGGAAAATAATATCCCTATTTTATGAAAATGAAAGGACTTGACAGGTTCATAGAAAATGTTACAGGAAATCTGTGCACAGCTACTGCTCCCCTGTCTGCCCCACTGTCCTCCATGACAAAACTGAAATAGCATTCTCATGAAAACAAGCAACCTCTAAAGAAGGTCAACCCCTTGTGACATGCGTTTCTGTTTTCTACTTTATTGATTCTCAGGGATTTTAGCTAACTCTTGAGTTTATTTTTTTTTTAACTAAATGTTCATGCCATTTGTTCTTTTAAGGCAATCATCATCTTAGCAAAGCTGGTAAGTCAGCCTGTTTATGTTCAACATGAATGTGTGCATAAATGCATACTAATTCTTGCTTCATTCAGTAACTGACAATTGTCTTTCAAAAAAAAAAAAATCAGAAGAAGTTGCACTCCCTTCTTTTTACTGCCCTTATTTAATTAAATGAAAGGTGTGGTAAAGTGTAGAAAATTTTAATTCCACAGTAAATCATAGTAATAGCTTCTCATTTAGTAAGGTTTAGCTGTGAAATTAGAGGTGTAATAGTTATCTCCATAACTAAGAACATCAATAAACATTTGCTTTTATAATAATTATTACACAACAAACAACTTTAATAGAAGATTTAGACCGTGAACCTCAATTCACAAGACAAGAGGAGGGAAATCTGGGACTAACTCCAAGGTAGATGTAAGGAACTGAACTGCAGCATCTATCTCTGGTGGTCAGCCTAAATTGGGAGACTGAAATACATACAGATGTTTAGTGCTCATATTGAGCTTGGCATTATTAATACCTGGCTTATTTTAAGAAATTGTAGCTTGATTGCTCTTAATGGCAATCCTGGCCTTTCAGCTGCTTTCATCCTGTCTTGGCAGCCATTGTACTGGTCACAAATGTCAATAATTGTCTATTTACTCATAGATAACTAAAGGGAATGTGCCAATCTTACCAGGCCTCCAGGTATCGTTTCTGATATACTGGGAGGTATCAGACAATTCTTAGTCCACTTAACTGGCATTCAAAACCAGATATTTTATAGGTGCTATTGCATCCTCTTAGTTATATTTATAGTCTGTCAAATTACATGTTTGGTAGATAATGACATTTGTTTGAAAACATCCATTCTCAATAAAAACACATCAGCTGGTAATTGCCTGTATTCCACTCCTGGTTATTTCATATTTGCCAATTTCCCACCATTTTTTTTTATCAGTGAGGATCAACTTAGATCATCCACCTGGCACCACATGAACTTTTTTCTAGTACTTCTGAATTCCCAGTATTGTTTCTCCAAGTTAATAGCAGCAGGCAGGATATTTGCTCTGAGAATTGCACCACAATTCTGATGCCTGAGACTCCTGGTGACTCAGAAACATCCTAATCCTGGTAGATGTAACCAGGCATATTCTTCCTTTTTCAGTGGACTGGACAACATCTTACTCTTCTCAACAATACCTCCCCCCCCCACCCCAGATGAAAAGAAATATTTATTAAAAACTTAATACATTTCTGTCTTATAAAAAGTTCAGCCAGTTTTGTTAGTAAATGAAAGTACTCTACCTTCAACTTGTTTCCAATATTCTTAAATCTTTTTTTTAAATGCTGTCTTTATTGCAGCCAGCAATTAATCTTTCCTAATTTTTTCAGTTCCTTGATGAATTTCAGCCACTGTTATTAATCACATTTTCTGAAGTGCAAGCTATTTTTCTCATTTTTGTCCCTAAGGAGCTTTTCTGATTTTTGACCACATTCTCTTCAGCACTAAATATGGGTAGGCTTTCAGCCAAAAATGTTCCCCTTTTTTATTGAGAAACTGGTAGGACTCATTTATCAAATGAATTGTTTTTGAAGATTATCCACTCCTGTTTCTCTGTTCAGTCCCCTCCCCATCTCCCAGACAGCTTCATCAATTAATACTGAGAGGTAAGGACAGCTGGTTTGTTTTTTTTTAACCTGACCAGTTTCAGTACTTTTAAATGTATCACCCTAATTCTGCAAGGGGTTTCAGGAATTCCAGCACCTATCATTAAAATGGCACAATTGTAAATCATCTTACAGACTTAGATGTCATCAGTTCTTGTCGCTTTTCCAATGTTGGCCACTGCTTTGAGGTCTAATTAATTTCTTATCCTTTTCTCTTGAACAGATTTTTCTGTAGCATCAAGGGAGCTTAGTTACATGAAAAACCACAGTTCTAACAACTCAAAATTGCACTACATTATCAATAAAGTGGGTGTGGCTGCTCACTTAATTTCCCTTTAATTGTGTATTATCTCTGGTCTATATTTCCTTTCTGCAATGCAGATTTAGGATCTAAAATCCCTATATATAGGGACTAGATAGATATAGGAACTAAATCCCTATAAATTTGTGCCAAGCTTACTTCTGTTCTATCAAGTGTCTTCCCACCCTGGTATTAATGCCTCAAATTTGATTTTGACTGCATTAATACCCAAGGTGGTACCCAGGAAAGATAGGAAAAAAGGAAGTTGCTTGTAGCCAAAGTGGGAGTCTACAATGTTTGGAGTGTCTCCAGAGAAACCTGGTTTATCAAAATTTGGCAGCACACTCTGTCACTGGACATCTCAGAGGTGTCTTGCAGTTGGAAGTGATGCAGGTAGGTCAGGCAGCACAGAGTTGGTGGCAAAACCCATAGTTTGATTTTAAAAGTAGGTCTCATTTCCTTAGCTTTGTGTTAAATTGTCGATTTTTAGCATGAAAAAGAGGCTTTCAGAAGTGAGTTTGAGATGGGTTTTTTCCATTCCTATGGTCATTTCAGCTCTTCTCTGAAACTTCTTGAATGTTCTTTTTGACACCCTTATCCCCAAAGTGGTGTGTGAATTAAAGTACATTATTTTAGCACAGCATAGGATAATAAAAGGTTTGACAGGCTTAGACTTCTTTGTCTTTTAAACATTCATCACTAAATTATGTTTAACACACTTTTTTCCCCATGTATGAAATAAAAGAAATTCAGTTAGAGAACAAAGAAAGTATTAGTTTCTCAAATCCAGAAGATTATTTTAGAAGAGAAACACCTTTGAATTGACTCATTTGGAAGTATGTATCCTGTAGTGGGAAGGGGGAAAAAAAATCTATGGCAACCACAAAAACACTGTGAGGAAGGGTGTCATGTCAATCTGAAAGGAGACACAAGCTGTCTTCTAGTGTCAAGCTGTCTTCCAGTGCCTTTTTTTGTAAGTGTTAACTATTAAAGATTACAACATTTTTCTTCCCATTGCATTTTATTCTGACAGGTTAGGGATGCTCCAAGGAGTAGCAGCATTTCTCCTGACAGTTAAGGGCTTTCATTTTCTATCAGTTTTTGCCAACTCCCAGAACCATCTAAATCACTGGCATTTGAGTTTCTCCAGCTCAAGGTGTCTGTGTCTTCTCCCTGACAACTCTTAGCTCTTCTGCTGTTCCTTTACTGGAGAGGCCTCTTTGGAGTTTAATTCCTTTTTTTTTTTTGCCCCCCCAAAGCAACTATCTTTTTAATCACACATCATAACAAGCCTTAACAAGTAAAAGTCTTCCTTGCATCAAGAATTTTAAACATCTGGCACAGCTTTGCACTGTAAAATTATAGATTTATGTAATTTCCATCTTTTTACATTTTTAAATAGAAAATTATTACTTAATCATCAATAATTTCAATATTGCAAAGCCTTCTTTATAAAAGAATTGATTCATCCAAGGCAATAGCAGAAATGGAAGCAATAGCACAACTCCTTTCTCAGGGAGTAGGGGCAGGTCTGGCTTCTCTGAAGAAATGCTACATTTGCCCATCCCCAGCTCCATCCTTCAATTCCATTTTCACCTGCACAGCCTGCTGGGGCTGAAGGCAGCTGAGCATGCATCTGCATTAATTTTCACTGCCATACTAGTATTAATGCCACCAAATGTGAGCATGTCAGTCGTATCCTTGACAGTTCAGCAGTTCTCCAGTCTGGTGTGATTTTTCAACTGTGATATGGAGGCAGAGGGGTACTGCTTCAAATTTAATCCTACTTTTTTTATTTTTATTCCTGCAATAACATTTTAAACATGAATTTACAAGATACTGGCTCAAACATTTAGATCAATGTGAATGCAGCCTACAAAGATT
Organism: Rhipidura dahli; assembly: GCA_013399225.1. NCBI lineage: Eukaryota > Metazoa > Chordata > Aves > Passeriformes > Rhipiduridae > Rhipidura > Rhipidura dahli. The sequence goes on from VXAC01002274.1 coordinate 165,873, forward strand.
TCTGTTGCCCACGGTGGAGGAACTGACTTTATCTTTGCTTGGGGTGCATATATTAGAAAAGAGCTGATACACAAAGAAGTGCTGAGCTCACACTCAGCTCAGGCATTTCTGCTCCTGCTGGAGCCACTGTGTGCTTCAGCCACCAGGCATTGCTTTGCAACATAAGTCATAGTTGCTAAAACTGTGTGGTTAACAGTTCCAGTGACTGCTGAGAGTCATTGTTTCATGATGTATTACTCCATGCCAGTTTGTCAAGTCATTTCTGAAAGGCATGAAATGGGGGAGCTGTGAAAGCAGAACGTCAGGTGGCTCTTGGTCATCTCAGTCGAGTCACTGGGAGGGGAGGGCAGCTTGGTCTAGGACATGGAGTGATTAAACAACATGCAAACCAAATGTGACACACTAAAGCAGACTTGCAGACTGGCCTAGTGCTGGTTCTTGTTATTCTCTAGTGCCTGTACGAAAGCAGAGCCTACAAAGGTAAAACCTGCTGCCTTGCTGTGCACACAGAGTATGTTATACCCCCTGCCAGAAAGCATATGGTTTATTGTTTGCTAGTTTCTGACAGATTCTGTTGTTTGCAAGAATGAATCATTCCTTTAGTTATCCAAAGAGTGATAAAAACACTCATGGAACACAAAGTAAGTTTTTTTATATTCAAAGCTTCATGTTCTCTAACTCAAGTGAAATAGCCAGACATCTTTAAAAAAAAAAAAGAAGTGCTTTATCTGGGATTAGGAATTCCTTTGTTTTATAGACAAAATAGCTGTGACATAACATCAGCTTAGGTTTGTGACTTTTAGACAAAGTATAACATTTCAGATAAATCTGGATATATCAGATAAACCAGCCTAACTGCAAAGATTAGCTGTGTAATGGTAACTCTGCAGTGCAACTGAACTCCAGTGGAGAGTTGCTGTTTCTCACAACTGCCCCACAAACACAAAATTTTTGAGCTTTATACTCAAATACTGATTTCTAGAGAAATACATGGAATTTGATAGATTTATTTCTAGGCTTCCTATTTATTTTTTTCCTGCAGGCAGTATTTAATAAATTAACTCAGCACTGAGTTAGAGACATGCTGTTACCCAGATCAGTGACCCAAAATGTCTGCATTCCTTAGCCTCAGCATCCACCCAAATATTAACTTCCATTAGGAAAGGCAGGAACACGGTGATTTTACCCAGATAATTTTAAATGTCTGAGGCTACTGTAATCCTGAGGATAACACAGGTGAATAAAGAGGTGCCTCAAACCTACTTCATTCTTGAACCACCTTCTGACATCCAACAACACCAAACACCCTCTGTTGAAGCCCCTGGGACACTCCACAGCAAGAATGAAAAACAAATCCAGCTCATACGGTGGTGTATGAGGTTTCTTAGAAGAGTTAGTTTTCCTCACACCCTCCCTGAAATAACAAACTAATAAAAACTCAGCCATTGACTTAAGTGTAATAGGAGAAGATGATTAACTGACTGACCACTGCAAATTTGTGGGTGATTCTCCACGTTCCCAGCCTTATTGTCTGCACAAGGATTCTAATATTCAACTCTTATTTTTGGATATCCAGTGTAGCAGTCCAGGTAAATAATAGATTGTCACTTTACCCTCTTCTGCTATGCCCTGTGTGAGGAGGCTTTTGGAAAAACAAAGGAGAAGATCAGAATGAAAGATGCCCTTTGGACAAGGACTAAGTGATATTCACTCACATCATACAGATACTGCTTCTGTGATTTTTGTCAAGTGTTAATTATTTTCTTGAGAGGGGTAATTAAGGCACATGCCTTAAATTTAATTGTACTAATTTGAATTTCCTGATGTGTCACTACAGTTCAGTGTGATCTGGGGAATGGCAGTTGTTCTGACACAGCTTTAGTCAGGGTTTACAAATCAAGAGACTGAAATTAATAAATATCCCACTGATGCCAAAGTATGGTTTTTTTGGTCTTGAGAATATAAGGGAGAAGAACTGCTGACAATGTGCAACTTGGGAGAACAACTGGTCTCTCGCTGTGTTCCAAAAACATGCAAGAATTGAGATGTCTGTGATTGTAAGAATTAACTGAAGGCAAATCATTCCACAAGATATGATGTTGAGGCTGCTGTTGGTTTCTGGGAGCCTTCCTGTGCTGTGTGTAAGGGCAGAAAGAGGTGGCTGCCTTTTAACACACTGCCTGCTCTGACAGTGCCCCCTGACTCTGCATTTGATCTGCATTGTCTGCCAAAAGAGTGAAGAACCTCATCCTAAACCCACCATCTGACCTCACAGAACTAAATTCCATCCAGTGTAGCACAGGCAAAATACTTCCCCAGGTGAGTTGGGATGAGGTAGTGAAAGGGCAGCAGGAGTCACTAAAGGGAGGAGAATTAAGATGAAAGACTACTGAGGCCAGATAAGCTTTGCTCTGTTACCTTCTTAAACTTCAGCTTCCAGTGTTCCTTCAAATTACAGGAACAAACAAGTGGGTTTGAAGGCTTAGTGCAACTGCAGGCCTGTAATACAGCTTTAATCTATTTCTTTATGAAAGGAAGGATGAGTATGGTGGAGAAAAGAAACTGTGCAAGGTGTTTGACAACAAAGAGTGCAGGGAACTCAGAGCTCTTTGAGGGTCAATTAGCCAGAAAATGTGCTAAAGACTACATGCTCTATTGGATTATTGGCCAAAGAATTACCCCAAAGCAGTCAAAGTGGCCCTGTTGCCTGAATACAGAAAAGCAATTAAGGATTTTGAGGACATGCTACAGAAGCTTTAATTAAAGGCATTATTTCCACATCACTGAACATTAGAAATTAAATTCTTACTTGCAGCCACGAGAAGTAGCTTTTGTCTTTCCCTTGTGTGTAGTGTGTCAGCATAAGACAGGGCTGGCTTTGGCATCCCTTCTTTAGGAAGGCATATTGGATTTCACCCCACCCCTCCCCTAACTACCACTTACACCCCTGACATATTAAGAGGTAGATTTCCACTGCAAGACCTTCAGGCTTCCTCTGGCATTGTCTGGGTCTCTGTCAGCAAGGACAATACAATCTCTGACTGGATTTCAAGGTGAAGTTTATGAAGTACTATTTGTGTGCAGAGCAGAAAGGATTGACTATGCCAAGAGTGATAAATCTGTTATCCTTTGAACAGAAGGTACAGTAAAGTACAATTTTTAAATAAATTTTGACTCTCAATGTAGTTGATGGTACAACCAACCAGTTGAACCTACAAGAGCAGCCTTTCAGGATAATTGCACCAGCAGCAAATACAGTCCCTTCCTAACACACCTGCTCAGAGTAGAGCCTCCAGGTGTTCTTTTGTGCCTACCTGACTAGGAAAGGTTTTTTCAGGAAGACCATGCCCTTCAAAGCCATGCTATCCTTGATGATACTGCATGGACAGGCAGGACAAACTATGGGGAACTCCTCAAAAGCTGCAGGTCACAGCTGCCAGTGATTCTGGAAAGGCTCCTTTTGGCATCAATGCTTCACTGAAGCTTAAGAGCACTGGGCTTCAGCTTCTAGTGTGATTTATACAGATGAGGCAACAGCATGTGCACTTTTAGCTGATTCCCTGTGTGTGCAAGTAGCTTCAGCACATCTTTCATTCAGCCTTGACCCTCACCCTGAAGCTTTTACTTTACTTCAGGAATTGAGGTCACATAGCATTGCCCAGTCCATAACACAAACTTTGCTAGAAATCCTAATCACCATTTATATTTACTTGATAATACAAGAAACACACAAATTAGGATGAAAAGAGCCCTTACCTTTGTTTTCTGGTTATTTTGATGACCCCACTGGTTTAGTGCCCTGTTCCTTGGGTTGCCCAGTCCTTCTACAGCCTGTGTCTTGCCCCAGCACAGCAACTTCCTCTAGGTCAGGTCTCCTTTTGTGCTTGTGGTTGGTCCCTCAGTCAAAGCTCTCCCCCAGCTGCAAATGTTTGTCTCTCATTATCCCCTTTCTGCTCAGGTTTTTCCTGTTTCTTACAAGTTTTTTTCTTTCTTTATATGCTTCCATTTCAATGTCTGATTCTTTTTCACCTGGAATTTACATTTGCTCCAAAGCCTGGTGCCCTGGCAGAGGCACATGGACCAACAGCACCCAGTCCAATGTCTGAGCAAACCTCTGTCCCTTCCCACCCGTGTGGTCAAAGGAAGAGTCACTAAGATGAGGAAGGCTTTAGATCCCCGCTGTGGGATGCAGTCTGGAGGCCCTTTTGGCAGGCAGGAATATACTTTGAAGCATTCTGTAGTGCAGCCAATTACCATAATAATAGTTCCATTATTAACCAGAGTTCATAAACTCTCTGCAAACCTGTTTCTCAGCTCATGTTTCTTTGGTGCAAGAGCCATGTGTTGGCTGGACAGATGGGGGCTCTAAAGTTTTTAACAGGTTCTTTCATTTTTCTTTGCTTATTGTCTGATCTTTTCCAGCCACAGAATTATGTCTTGCAACTGCCATGTCTGCAAAACATGGGGCACACTGGTGAGGCAGCCAACATTTCAGGGTCAGATTAACTAGAAATTGAGATGTGGTTTGAAGGTCCCGTTTCCTGCACTTTGGGGACTTAAAAGTTGCCCCATAATATTAATTATATATTTCCTTCTTCACTGCAAGAAAGTGCAAAGAAAAATAACATCATGGTCCAGCATCAGTTGCTGCATGAGATGGAAAATACTGCTCAGTGTCTAAGCCATAGCCTGGAGCAGCATATTCAGAACTCACTGGGACTGGGAGACCAACAAGTGGTGATGCCCGGGTAGCAGAGCATTTGTTGTGTATGAAAACAGCATTGTTTCACACAATGGGAAGTGACACAGATCTGGGAAACTGCCCTTGTTGGATTCACTGAGTACAGTATTATTTTAGACCCTATCAGATATCTACAACAAGTTTAAAAACAGTAAAGTCTCATGACATAGCTGGGTGTAGATGTGCAAGAAGATAAAATAACTTTCCCAAGACTACACAGAAGGAAGCTCAGAAGAACAGACAAGTCAGACTCACAGCTTTTAACTGACCCTATTGTCAAAGCTCTTTTTTCCTATAGATTTACAGTGGGGTACCAAGCCAACATTATGAACTTCTGCTTGGTTCTTGCTCTTGTGCCAGTTCAAGCTTACAGTCAAGTGTCTAAAAGAGCCTCTGTTTGCTACTCTCATCTCGGTACAATACCAGCTTTATTTACAAATAGGAAAGCCCTTACCACTAAGTAAAAGGCAACTTCACTTTTAGGTTATGTTTTCACCCACAGTCTGCAGAGTGATCTGTATGTGTGACATTTGACTCTTCTCTAAATTTGTTTCATCTTGTTTTGAATAGTGCAGCTTGGCAGTGGCAAATGTCTCTTTGGCTGGAGTCACATGCCAGTAGCATCCAGGCTGAGGTAACTTCACTGTTGTACATCCAGTGTAAGTTGGTTTGCACTTGTAGCTAGGACTGGAACTGGATCATTTAAAAGATTCTGCTTCTGAATATTTTTAAAACTTACTATTTTTAAGTAATGTTACTGTGGTCATTTACTACTGTGGTCAGATTTTACAAGGTAGCCAGAATTGAAGTGGACATTGAAGTTAATTTGCACTTGCAGCAACTCGGGCAAGAAAAAGACCTAATTGCTGTTCTTGTAGCTGCAAGTTACAACTACAGACCTCATGGGAGACACTTCTTAAAAGAATGATTTCCACTGGGCAACTAACAGAGAGTATCTTTCTGGGCTTGGCCACTAGTGATCAGAGTATCATGGAAATGTTCCTGAGGTTTGAGGTTCATTTGGACCCTTATTGCCTTTTTAAGTAACTCCTTGTACACACAGTAAAATATCCTGGGCTGATCCTGAACCTTAAGTAGCATTTGGAGCAACCAGAAAGTAAGTTGCTGTCAGGAAACTCTTGTGATCCTTTTGCTGCCTGAAGGCAGCAGCATTAAAAACAGGATGGAGGAGCTTTCTGAGAATTCAGAATCTGTAGGATTCAGTGGCCTTGTTTCATCCTCTCCCCTTTCCCCCTTTGATATACAGCATTGCAGCACTGCTCACTGGATGTCCTACAGACTGTGCCTTGCTTCCTCACACTCCTTAGGAAAGAGGCACTTTCAGAAGGAGCAGCATGCTGATTTGGTTTGGGTTTGTCTTTAAAGGGCTATCAGGTAAAAATGTAACTTACCTCAGGACAGAGGCCAAAACAGTGCAAGTGTAGCTGCTACAGACAAGCTTGAACACAGTGCTGGTAGAGCCACCACACACAGGCAAATTCACAGGTAGGAAAGGCTTTTCCTAAAAAAGTGTGCTTTTTAACAGCTGCTCCAAGTGCTTCATGGCAAATTTTATTTTTTAGAACTTGCATGTAACATTTAAAATATTGGACTTGGTCTGAGGTAAGAGGAATATGATCTTTGGCTTCCTTTGAATATTCATTGTTTCACAGTTTTATGGTGTATAGTAAACTGCTTACAAAGTTCTTCTCCAGCTGAGGAATGCAGGTTGTTTTTAATTATGTGACAGGCAATCAGGGGTGACATGCCTACTTACCCTTCAGATGACAGCAAGCTTTATTTCTTTAAACAGACTAAGGTGGGAGACATTCAGATGTTAAATAGCCTAAAGGCTGCAAAAGTTCTTCATTTCAGTAGCCCTCTGACTCAACTGTGCTAATTTCTATTGCAGGAGGAATTTAGTCAAAACAATTGGAGTGTGAAAAATGCCCACGCTTTGGGCTTTACATTTTATTTTTAACTTAGTGTTTTCTCATTCTCTATCAATCATGACAACTCTTAATGCAAGAAAGTGAGAGCCCCTTCTTAGCATCTCAGCACAGAGAGCAGTTTAATACTGAGAGCTTTGTTCTGCATGTTAAATGCCTATTGACTCCTCTGGCCCAAAGAAATATTGATTTTTCTCTCTTTCTTTACAGGCACTGCTTTCTTTCCTGGTCGCTGTGCTGAGGTCTTTGCCAAAGGTCAAAGCATTGGGAAACTTGGAGTCATACACCCCGATGTTATCACCAAGTTTGAGCTCACCATGCCCTGCTCTGCCCTGGAGATCAATATTGAGCCCTTCGTGTGAAGATGTGACTTTTATCCTCCGGCAGCCATCCACTGGCACATGCAGCACCCTCTCCTCCTCTGTCTGCCTCCCAGGGGACATCCGCTTATGCTTTTATGTTCCAATAAACCAGAAAAACAGACCCTGTCTCCCTGAGTAAATGTGTTCTTTACAGTGCAATCTGTCTGGCTTCTGCAGGGAAGGAATGTGGGATCTTGGACTAAGCTGTGCCCTCCGTGTTTTCAAAGGGCAGGGGGGAAGAAACAAGTTGGGTCAAAGCCCAGTGCTTTACAAGAGAAATGTAATGGCAGAGCACATGATTAGTTTTCAAAATCAGAAATGTTCCACAGACACAGCTTCATACTGTAACTGATTATGGCTGCATAACAGGAATCTCATTCTTTTCTTATTGCATGAAATAAGATAATTGATTAGAGCAAATGTTGAGTGAATGTGAGCAGAACTAAGGAGTTGAGCTTTTATTCTGTACGGTTGTCATGTGCTCATCAATGGCTGGGGGAGGAAAATAAACTTGTTTCATGAAAACCAGAGCTATTTTGTAAGCAAGATGTGTGTAATATCTGCTTCCCCACTCCCCAGACATAACTGTTGGTCCTTTATCATTCTAAATTCAGAAAGGGGAGGGGGTGGAATTAAACTTCTTTCATTGCTGATGTCAGCCTGGCGGTTTTTGAAGCTCCAAACCAAATGGGGAAATGCATGTAAGAGCATATGCCAGTGGTCTTTTGCATAAGGAGCAGAAAACTATCAAAGCCTTTGACTGCCTAAGGCTGGCACGTTTGTCTGCACAAGTGAGCGTGGGCCCGCTGCACTCCCAGCCCCACCAGGGCTTTCTGGACCCCAGCTGTGCAGCAGGACCCCGCAGCTTTTGGGCAGGGTTATTTTTCTGGCAGTTCTGCCCCTGCCAGTACATGAGAACCTCTCAGGGATCAGGCTTTTCCTTCTAAGTGGCTTTCTGGCAGCAGTTGTGTCACAGCTTGGTGCATTGTGCCTCTGCTCTCTGTGAAACTGAGAAGCTCCATCGAGCACAGCGATGCCCGATGCTTCCTTTCTGCAGGAATGTCACCAAGTGGGTGGCCAGCTCAGTACACTGAAGCAGCTCTTGGCTGGCTGGCTTGTGGGGCTGGCTGTCCCTCCTTTGCAGTATTATAACCATTGCTGATGCTGCTGGCTAACAACAGCCAGTATTTTGTATTAGGCCTATGCGCTGTGACTGCTTTCTGCTGTGAGAGCCAGATGGACCCTGATCCCAGGAGGGGCATGTCCAGGAGTGGACATCTGGGAGTTGCTGGAGAAGGGTGTCACAATGCCTGCCCCACTGAGCAGAGGGATGTGCAGTGGTGAGGTAAACTTGTAGTTTTACGAGCTGCACAGACCCCCATCACTGGGCCCACGAGGGCTTTTCAATGGCAGCCCCATCAGTAATCTCAACAGGTGGGAAGGCAACAGGCAAGGCTTTTTGGTGCAAGTGATAATCCAGTATGAAAAATGCACTACAGTTACCCATCTGGAAACCCTACGGTTCCCCTCAGATGCAAGTGTAGATTTTAATTATCTCTGCATGACAGACGTGAAATGAGAACACAGCTCTTGCCATACGTTGCACGACTGACTCCAGTGCCCACGGAGAGTGAGAAAACTGCAGCTTACATTTCAAACCTCCCAAGGGATTAGGCAGCTTGGCGTTTGCAGGATCTCTCTCTCTCCCCACGATGCCCACACAACTGCAGCCAGGCAGGCTGGCAGTGTGGGAAGCAATCTGTAACACAGATGGAAAGCATTAACCCCCCCTGTTTATTGGTGTGTCATGCACGGGGATTAGGACGAGAATAAGGCAGATTTGCATTGCAGCAGAGTGCAGGCATATCTGCGTGCACTAAATATATTTCTCTGCACAAGATTTTCTGACTCTTTGGGTGTCCCAATGCTCCTGAGAATTTAGCTGTCCTCTGAGTGTAAAGACTAGATTAAGCTGGGACTAAAGGCTTGAGCTGCAGTGGCATATGTTGTGAGGCTTTTAGGGATTGCTTCTTCTTCATACCATTTGCTCATGAACTGGCAGCTAAATGCTCCAAAAACGTGAGCTTTGTCCCAGGTAAGTACCATTATTTGCTAGCAGAGGAGGAGAATCAAGAAAAAAGTTAAATAGCCTCTTCAGAGTTCTTCAGAGTCCCTGACCCCTCCAGTTAACTGTGGTGCCAGCAGCCTTGCAATGAAATTCAAGCTCTGCTGTAGTGCAGTGCTCGGGATTAACTGTGATTCCTGATGAGTGGGACACTTCATATAAGTCTGGTGTATTTATTGCAAGGCTTTGTCTTTCATAGCTCCAAAAGCAATTATCTGGTATTTACAGCGTGCTCATAGCTGTGTGCAGTACTCGAGGTAGTTATCACACAGCTTCATGCTGGAGCCATCCACTGGGAGCACTGAAATTTGCTTTCACCTTTTGCTGTAGCCCTGGGCTCTGGCAAAGGAAACCTTTGCTGCTGGTAGGGACTTCTGAGCAGTTTTTTAACATCTTTTGAACTTGGGTTTTATTTTCAAACAAGAGTTGGAAGTGGGATATTTAACTACTGCTCCGGAATTACAGATTACTTTTGGCCTGCTCCTGCTGCCTCTGGGTAATGGGTAATTGCTGGAGATCTTAACGCAAGCAGAAAAGGCTGGAGAGCTGGTGACAGAGAGATCACAGCTGGTTTAGTGTGCTGTTTGGGTGATTGCTGGGTTCCCTTCTGCTGGACACGAGCTCTGGGTCTGTCCTTGCTGTGCTTTGGTGGTGAATTTCCGAAGAGCCGAACCCTGAGCCAGCCTGGCTGCAGCTCCCAGCACAGGCCCCGGTGCCTGCAGGTCACCCTTGCTATTGCACAAGGGTGTTTATGGAAAGGTGATGCCTGGGACTGTTTCCATCTCCAGGCTGGCACTGTGCTCGCTTGAAATTCAAATCATCCTTGGTTTGGCAGGTGAGCATGGAATTGGCTGAGCAAAAGCGCTGCCAGGAGGCTGCCAGGGGATGGTGGCCTGGCACACACAGCACCCCTGACCGCCCAGTGACCCTGAAACCCAGCCTGCTGCCAGGGAGGGGTGGCCCTGGGACAGGGGGCAGGTGGGAAGACAGTGAGACAGCGGGGGGAGGTCTGACAGGGGCAGGAGCTGGCAGCAAGCAAGGGCCTTGCTTTACTCACAGCTTAGCAAATGTGCAGGATCCCACCCACTGCCCAGCTGCCTGTACACCCTGTTCAGAGAGGTACCTGTCTCCTAACTCCTCCTTGTAGCACAGTTGAGAAGGGTCAAAACTGAAACTGAGACTGTTTTCTTCTGTTCCCTAAATTACATCCACTGTATCCAGAAAAGCAAGGCACGAGCTTGCTTGTGATTTTGGATGGGAACTTGGGTGGATTAGGAGACTGGGGTCATGACAAAGTTCCTAATGGAAAATTAAAGCAGGGAAATTCAATGCTTGCTGCTTTGGTTCTTAATCCCTGCCAAAAGGTGCAATAGCCTTGGGGTTTCTGACAGAGTAGCTGGTTCTGCACTGGAGCACCAGCACACAGTGATGCTCCAGAAGGGAGGAAGCCTGGGTTGACACCACATGCCCAGAAAGCAATTTGCAAAGTAAGCAGGTCAGGAGAAAGCAGCCTCCAGGCAAGACAGAGTGGACTAAGCTAAGGGCGGGGTGCCTGCTACGTCCCTCTTGACAGCATAACAAAGGAAACCTGGAATGTCTTGCATCACCCCTCCGGCTGTGGGCAGGCTCAGGAGGGAGATCTGTAGCGCTGGACCAGGACAGACAGCACAGACAGTGCTGAGAAGAGAACTGTGATACTCTGGAAGCTACCTCCCACTCCACTCACATCAAAAGCAGTGTTTTACTCTAAAAAACAAGCGTGCTTACTCGAGAGGATTCAGCTGGAGCCTTTGCGTTACAAAGTGCAGAACATGGCCAGCAAACCTACCACAAAACCTCACGCTCTACCACCACCCTGGAAATGCTGAGGCATCTGCTCTGCAGAGATGAAGAGGTGGGGAGCATTTTCACAGACAGCAAAGACACACACAGATCTGCAACGAGGAGCTGGTGCTTCAGGTTAATGAAATACAGAAAGGGTGACGTGTCTCCCCTGGTCAGAAGACTTTCCTCTCCAAGCCTAGCCCTGCAGGAGTGGCTGTGGTCCTGTGGGCATCCCACGGGCACAACCTCAGCACAGAGCCCAGCTGCCAGACCTGCCTAACCCAGCTGGCCCAGGGGTGTTGCAGCAGCTGGGCTCACCCTGATCAGCTGTGGGCACTTGGGGTGACACCACCTCCCGGCAGGATGAGAGGCTGAGGGGAGGGTGCGGCCCTGCCTGGTTTCAAATACACATTTTGACCACAAAACCTTGTTAGGCACCTCAACTAATGCAAAATATTCTGCAGTTCATGGGTTGTCATGCTATCATTGCATATGTTGAACTGGCTTTCAGTTAGCTCTTTAGTCTATTAGAAGTAGATACTGCAGGTGAAGGAGATTCCAGTGCCCCAAAGTTCCCCAGCACTAATTACATGCAACTCACTCATTTCCATTTGCAAAAGTTGCAACAAATAGTCATTAATAGACCAGTGGTCTTTTTTTATGTTTTAAAAAAAGCAGGATCCTTCTGGAGGAGCCAAAGCATGGAGCTAGATTGAGCAGGGGACAAGGAGCCACAAGAGGGACAGCTTGGGAAGAGAGGTGGGTGCTTGCACTTGGGAAGATCTTTTAGCTGGGACTCACTGCCTTTACATCAGTCATTTACAAGTATCAACAGAGGATGCAAAATGAACAGACAGACACCAAACTCTGCAAAATAAGTTTATTTTAAAATTTGAACCAAATAGAGTTTGCATTTGTTGCATGAATCACATGCAGGTGAATACTATAAAAATACTTGTGCAGCATTTATATATATTTTATAAAATCTTCATAGCACAAAATAGCTGTGAGTCAGAAAAGAAATTTTACACATAAAGCTGCATGAATTTCCCTATCAAACTGTGCCTTTCTCAGGAGTAATTCCAATCCCCAGCTTAAACTCTCAGCTTGCTGCCAAGTTTTTTCCCAATTTTGTGATGTGGCCCCTCTGCAGAGCTCTGGTTGTGCACTGCACCTGTGTGTCATGCAGCACTCTTAGCACAAGGGGTTTAAGGGGTTTAGAGGTGTTTGAGACCTGATGGCAGCGCTCCTGTGGCGTATGGGAGGGACAGAGGCTGAGGATGGAACCCCACGGCTGTGGTGGCTCATGACCAGCACCCACCCAGGGGCAGCTGTGAGCAGGCATGTGCCCTGCTGAAAGGCTCTCTGGGGCTCCTTGCATGCATAAATAAAGTCCACATGACCTGCCATGAGACAGTTTATCCACAGCCTGAGCAAATTGAAAACTAGTTAAAATTTCTGCCTGCATTTCTTCTGGAGACTGACAGCCTGGGTTTAAAGTGGCTCAGCTCTTTCACGTGCACACCTTGCGCTCCTCAGAACTCCCAGCCACGGGTTTGGAATTGATTATATTTATCCAGGCAGTCAACAGATGGCAAAGCATCTCTTACATTCTTCAGGTTAATTTTTCTTGCAGCCAGGAAGACAAGTGGACATGGTTGGAAAGCTGGCTCTCACAGTACATTCTGCCAGGCAAGGCACGGGGGCCATGGTTGAAGCTCTGCAGCAATAGCACGGTACATTTTCCTAGCCAAGCAGACCACATTCAATGCTGTATTTCTCAACAGCTCATTGGTCCAACAGCTGATATATTTTGTTTTAAGTAAGCAGCCTGAGTTATTGGGACGACCTTCCTATGGACATGCTGCCCTGCTATTCTACAAGTGCGTACACAGTTGCAGGATGCATGGAAGACAGACTGTGATGCTGTGCAGCAGCAGGAAACGATGGCATCTTATCATTGCCCTGCACTGTAGTCACCAGAATCACTATTCAGCTCCTTCCACAGTACAGTTTGTGGATGCTACTTGTCACCCCTGCAGGACAGGAAGGACTTTTTCCTTTGCCTTAGGCACGGGAACTAAATCAGAGTTAAACAGTTTGAGCTCAAGCCAGAGTGCTGTGGTAATAACTCTTCTCAGTTGTTTGTAGGAAAAAGATCCTTTCATGGAGGCTTTCTTATTAAAATCCAAGGTAAATTCGTTGCAAAGCCCATTAAACATTTTTGTTAGATTTTCCTTCACTTTCACATTTTGTGTTTGGTTTTTTTTTGTTTGTTTGTTTGTTTGGTTTTTTTTAGATTGTAATAATGAGTAAAACCATCCCCACAGAACCAGCCTGGTCTGGCAGTGCCATCAGAAGACACCATGAGCTCTGCCCAATGATGGCACTTTGCTCTTCGCTGGTCACCTCTCCCCACCCCACCAGCTGCTTTTTCCCCAATGCCCCAAACCTGAGCCCGTCCTTGGCTTGCTCTACTGCTTCAGGAGCAGCCCTCAGCTGAACAGGTACAGCCCTGCTCCCCAGCAATCCCAACCCCACAGAGAACCAGCCACTTCTGCTGCTCTGGCAGGCATTTTGGCTGTGTGCTTGTCATTTTTAGTTGCCTGGGGAAGGGCATCTTGTTATGGGACACAGTGGGGACACAGTGGGGTCAGTGATTTCAAACCCAAAGTTATCTGTGCATAGCCCTGCTCAGGACTCCTCCAGGTCAGATATTTCAGGTCAGTTATTTTGGGTTTGTGTGGCAAGGGTATGGTAGTGGCAGGGGGGGAGCTGCAAGGGTGGCTTCTCTCAGAAGGTGCCAGAAGCTTCCCCTGTGTCCAACAGAACCAATGCCAGCCAGCTCCCAGGCTGGATTCACTCCAGATCCACTGGATTTGTTCCAGATCCACTGCTGGCTAAGGCTGACCCCATCAGTGACAATAGCAGCACCTCTGGGATAACAATTAAGAAGGGAGGAAAAGCCTGCTCAGCTGCAGACAGAGAGAAGAGTGAAGATATGGGAGAGCAAGAACTCTGCAGACACCAAGATCACAGGAGGAAGAGGAAGAAGTGCTCTGGGTGCCAGAGCAGAGACTGCTCTGCAGCCCATGGAGAGGCAGCTGTGCCCCTGCAGCCCATGGACATCCCTGGGGAACAGAGATCCACCTGCAATCAGTGGAGGAGCCCACACTGGGGCAGGGTAATGCCCTAAGAATGCCCATGGGAAGTCCACACTGGAACAGGCTCCTGGCAGGACCTGTGACCCCTCAGGGGACCCATGCTGGATGAAGAACTGTAGCCCATGGGATAAATTCACATTGGAGATGTTTTGGAGAGCTGTCTTCTGTGGGAGGGAGCCCACACTGGAGCAGGGGTGGAGTGTGGGGAGTCCTATCCCTAAGGAGGAAGGAGCAGCAGAAACAATGATGAGCTGACTGTAGCCTCCATTCCCATCCCCCTGTGATGGTGGGTGGGAGGAGGTAGAGAATTCAGGAGGAAAGTTGGGCCTAGAAAGAAGGGAGGGGTAGGTGGAAGGCGGTTTTAATGTTTGGTTTTATTTCTTATTATCCTACTCTGGTTAGTTTGGTAATAAATTAAACATTTCCCCAAGTTGAGTCTGTTTTGCCTGTGACAGTAAAGCTGCCGAGTGATCTCTGCCTGCCCTTGTCTCGAGCCATGATCCTCTTGTTATACTTTCTCTCCCTGGAAAGAGGAGAGTGACAGAGCAGCTTTGGTGAGCAGCTGGCATCCAGCCAGAGCCAAACCCACCACACCAGTGCAGAAAGGCACCAAACACTTTTTGGTCGAGTGGCCAGTCTGGGTTGAGCGATCTCATCCCCGCAGCAGGGGTGCCCCAGGCGGGCGGCTGGCTGCGGAGGAGCTGTGCTCACAGCAGTCCCAGCAGCTCGTGCAGCAGCGGCACAATCACGGTGGCCATGAAACCAACGGAGGAGTACGTCACAAACTTGTAGGGCACCTCCACCTCCAGGCGTCTCCGGGCCTCCAGGTCACGGATGGGGAAGCGGTACCGATAGCCCAGCGCACCAAGGACCACGCTCTTCATGACCCAGCGCGTCAGCAGCACAACCAAGATCCCCACCAGGAACCTGGCCAGTATCAGCACCATTGTGCTGGTGACCAGAGGAAATCCAGGCTGAAAACTTTTGCTGGTGTAGGCTGGAGAAGTGTACTGGTTGTTTAACCAAAATCCCACAGCTGCTCCAGCTGCTGCTCCTAAGATAGTAGTGGTGTCTCCCCTGGTAGGGCTGTAATAGTCTAGTTTGGGGTAGTTGTAACATAAGACAAGAGGCACAACTATGGAAAACAGTGGGCAGAAAGGGCTGGTTAACAGCAAGTGATCTATTGTGTCCCATGCAGGATACAAGAGCATGAGCAGCACAGCTGAAATCAGAGCTCCGCCGATCACATCCTGCAAAGAAATCACATTTAACAGCTTTGTGAGACCTAGAAGGTAAACCAGATACTTGGGTGGTTATAAAAGACCTGTATCTGCATTGGTGGGGCCCAGCAGTGGAGGAACACCTTGAATTCAGTGATGCCATTGTCCACATGCAGGGACAACCTGAAGCCCGTGCTAAAAAAAAGTGACAGTCCATGAACCCAAGATTACCTTACACATATGCATGTGTCTGTGGACACACATTCTCCTCATCAGGTACCTGCTCTCATGTTTTGAGGGCATTCTCCACCAATAACCTCAGAAAAAGCACATGCACATCTCCATCCCCAGGACAACACTGTGTGAAGGCAGCTCACACAAACCCTTTCCCTCCCATAACCCTACAGGCAATTTCATCACATCAGTATGATTACCCCTTGCTTGCTTTGCATAAAGGGGAAGATGCTGTCCTTTGTCAGAGACAGGCTCCCATCCCAGGAACACAAGCTCCAGGGATGGAAGGTGCAGAGCTGTGGGATGTGGTGCGTGTGCCGTGGTTTCTGCCAGCAGTGGGAGGGAGGCACCTCCGGGCAGGGATACAGCAAGGAGAAATGTGTTGCCCAAGTCTCTGAAATCCGGTTTTCAGTACAGTGCCTGAAGCAAGCACACAGTTAAACCCTAATTTATTAACAGAGGCAAATAAGGTGTTTTGGGAATTTGATTGTTGTCAGCCACAAAGCTGAGAAAGAGGATGGGAGGCAGCCCCTAACAAAAGCCATCTGTATGAGAGCAGCCAGGTAAAAAGCAATAAAACAAGTTTCCCTGTGCTGCCCTTCCAGTGTCACACAGAGGCAGCAGTGTTAGAACAGCCACAAAACACTCTGCAAAAGCTGAAATTAGTCACAGACAGAAATGTCCTTTTTTAAGATCGTATCTCTTCCACGAGTCATGGCAGCTGACTACTACCATGCTTGGTCACAGTCTGAAAATTATTTATGTGAACTTCACTTCGAGTTAGGCAGGAATGAGGGGACTTTTTCACAACAGAAATATTTAATGACTTTCTGGTAAATGCATTACTCCTATGTGGCTGAACTTCAGCTGTTTACAACTTCCATTAGATTCACAGCACATTTGGTTTTAAGCAAGTCCTACAGCCATTTTGCATATTCCTAATACAAATTTCCATTTATTCCCTCATCCAAAACATGAGGCTAGCCACGGAAATACACAAACTTGATCACAGATGTCTAGGATCATTATGTGTCAATATTTCACAGTAATTCATGTTTTGATATCAATTTTTAGATGATACCTTTACACACAAAGCGTGTTTTGGCCCAACACTAAATAACTGCCTCAACACAAAAGAGCTGAGGGCTGCTTCCAGCACTGATGCTCAGAAATCCCACCCCCACTCTGTACCTCCATTTCCCACCCAGCTGTTTGTCCACCTTATGTTAGAAGAAAAATTCCTTTATACCCCTCTATGGGTGATCAAGGAGCAAGACTCAAAAGCTGTTCACATGCTTTTCTGTTTCAGTTAAATAAATGTAACCAAACATTAACATTCCCACACGAAAGCTTTGCTCAGGTTTACCCAGATTTAGTCAGATTTGACTGCAGCAGTTCCCGACCCAGCTGCAAACAGCCTCTATTTACAAACCTGGTTAGAGTTTTGTGAATTTTATTAACCTCCCAGTCAGCCCCAGTGCAGTAATGTGGCTCCTGGAGGTTTCAAGCAGGACCCAGACAATCAGCTCTGCCCCTGACCAGTGGCATTGTACCCGTGGCCTCCAAACTGGGCGCACCAGGCAACCCATCAGGCTGGAGGGAGAACATACTTTCTGCACCATTCATAAGATAAAAAATAAAATATATGCATTTTTTTAAAGTAGTGCTTATTTCATCCTTATCTTATATTTGTTAGAATATATTTTGTATGTGTTTTATAATTTATGTATCAGTACAGTAGTACATGTATACAATTCCTAAGTAAATATATATATACATATAAATAGAGGACGCATGTTCAGAATTTTTTTTTACTGAACAAAAAAGCTTGGAGGCCAGTGGTTTTTCCCCTATCCACCAGTATCTGGGCTTCTCATTTTGGAAACTCCTCACTAGAAGCTGCTGGAGAGCTCAGGACATGCCATGGCTGTCTGTGGTGACTCCCTTCAGTCCTGGTGTGCATGGGCAGGTTTGATTTTTTGAACACCCAGAGGAGATGGGCAATATCCACAACACCACCTAAATTTAGCAGTGCAGAACGAATGATTTCCCCCCTTGCCTGTTAAACTAAGGAGAAGATGGGAAGAGGAGGGATGGCTCCAATTTCTGCAAGAAAAACTGCTTTTGTGTTCTCTCCCTGCTGTGTCCCCCGGAGCAGGACCTGAGTTTACCCGGGGGTGGAGCTGCTGTTAGCACTCCCAGGAAGCACATTCTTGCCTGTCTGCCTGTGTAAACAGATTAGCCTCTCGCCAAGCCCACAATTATAAAGGAATTTTTAAATAAGGGCAGGCACAGATTTTGCTCAAGGTGCAGTACTACCGGCAAAACTTAAAACCTCCTGTTGTCCTGCTGGGATGCTCCAGCTCCCTCAGCACAGACAAGTCCTCCCCAGGCTCCATCTACCTCCCCTAGAGCCCCTCCACTGCTATGCAGGTCAGCTTTGCTCCCACACAGTACCAAACATCTGCCCTGCTTCCCTGATATTGCCAATGCAAGCAAAAATAACATTTTTCCTATTCTGTCTTTATTTTGGTAAGTTCCCTTACATTTTCATTTCATGTGAGAACACTGCTTACTCTGCTAAACAGAAATATCTTCCTTGGTTTCCACTCCTAAGGGTTCCTTTATTTCATCCCCAAGGACTGCACTACATGGTGTGTGAAGTATTGTGAATGTGTTGTGTGGTTATCAGCTTTAAAATATTCAAGATAATTTCAGGATTAATGGTAGTACAAAAAAGCCTGAAATACAGCCCAGCAAAGGGGCAGGGTGGGAGCTCCAGAACACCCCCTCCAGCAATAAATGCATCAACACTCAATGGGTATATTTCAGGGGCAAAAAAGCGACCCTGCTGGCCAGCTCAGGGCATTATTGCTTGTAACCCAGGGTAGCTGCAGTGCCAGTGAGGTTCTCACATCAGCTGTAGCCCTGAAGCTGTGAGACAGGAACTTTTGTTCACTGCATTGAGGCAGGGACCAAAAATTGGGCCAGCGTTTTAAATGGAAAGCAAAGTAATATTTTCTAAAAGACAACTCTCTGGGGGGAAAAGCAAACTACAACTACCAGTCACATCATCTTCAATTGTTTTTTGTTTCTCCACAATAACCCATAAAAACCTACAGAATCACTGCTTGAAAATGCGTCCAAATTTTTACCTTTTTTCACTTTGCCTTTTTCAGGTAACTCCAGATCCCCTCTTTACCAGGTCCTCAGACTCCATCATTTAAGACCTAAAAGAAAGGACCCTGCCTTTCTCCTGTTTTTCCACACACATGGGACACTCTGATGTTGAGGTGTTGGAGGAGGGTGGTTGTAACTAAATCACCTGTCAGCTGTGTGAGTGCACTGCTGCCACCCCGTTCCCGGGCTGGGTGATGCTCTCTTGGTAACAGCCCAGGCCATGAGTGTTTTTTCCCTTTTCCCTGAGCATTGCATTCATTCTGGTACAGCTGGAAGGATGTAGATAGCTCCCCAGAGCAGCTGACTACCTCTCCAGAAAGTCTTTAATGGTGACATCTCTTCTACTGACATGACTGTGCTTTCTGATACCACTCATCGTTCAAAAGCAAAGCCAGCAGTGCTGAAATACACACAGATTTGCAGAGCTGAGACTACAGCAGGTGAGCTTCTGCATCAGAGCTGCAGGAAAGCACAATGCAACTGTCCTTTCACTCCTCCTCTGATACCTCAAACAGGAAAAATTCAGTTACACCAAGTCCACAGACATTTGTTACCCATTTCTTTGCTTTACTAAAATTCTTTATACATAATTACATTCTTTCTGTTAAGGCCTCAGTTAAAAATCCAGAGGTTCTTTGAGCGGATGGCTTGGCTGGGCACTACCGTGCCTTATCCCTGTGACATCACAGCTCAGGGCAGGAGCCATCCCACAAATGGTCAGAAGCAGCTCTGCACTGCACTTTCCCCAAAGAACCATCCCTGCAGGTGGGGCAGCAGAGCCCATCATTGTGGGTGACCAGCTGCTGCAGAGAGAGGGGTTGCAGCCCTGTGGCAGCCGTGGTCACTGGGCCTCTCCCCAGCTCCATCCCCACCACAGCACACACGGGATGCACATTTGCCCTTTTCAAAGGCAGCATTGCCCACACTTCAGCTAATAACCTTTTTTTAAATTTTATTTCACAGCCCTTTTCTATCATGTCAAAAGCACAAAGGACTTCTTCTTCTTTACCCTAAAATCCCATCTAAATTTAGAGGGGTCTTTCATTATGATGGACCAGCAAGAGAAGTATGCAAAGAATTTTTACTGATTGACTTAAGGTCAGTAGCGAAGAAAGGGTGTCTGCAACTTCGAGTGTTTTGATCCACTGGGCCTGAAAGGGAAGGTCAAGCTATATTTTATAGCTAACCTTAATCTCATGAGGGATCCCTTTCTTACAGTTATCAAGTCTCATGACAAACATAATTATTACTTAGGAAAAAAGATTCAATTATTTATGCATATGCAACTAACAATGCACATGGAACTCCTCAGGGGAAATAGCCAGGAGTTTTTATCCTTAGTTGGGAAGCTGTGCCACCCTTCTGACCACTGTATATAACAGATCAGTAAAGTTTCCCCTTGTCAGGAAAGAACCAGCTATCACAGGCACTCTGAAATCTGTTCCCAAAGCAGGACTGAGGTCTCTAAGCAACCGTGCCCAGCAAGTCTGTCATAGAAAGTCCCTGATAATTTATGATTATTTTCAGACAAAGCATTTGTGCATCTCAGTCCCTTAAGAATTAGCTTCCTTCCGGCCCAAAACAAGAATCTTGTCATAACATTTTTAAGTGCCTTGTGCCTGTGTGGTGACAGGAGACCGGCTGCTGCCCAGGCCCTCCAGGGCAGCTCACTGGCCGTGCTTCACTCTCGTGACTCACCAACCTGCAATTCCTCCCGACACTCCCAGGCTAAACCAGCCCCGAGTATTTCTCGCTGAAAACAGTGATACTATTGCACAAAGGGCTTAGCCAAGGAGCAGCGTCAGTTGCCCAAGCGCATTCCTCGCAATTAAAATTTCGAAAAGGAGAACTCCAATTGAGATGCCACCCTGACCTCACCCGGCTCCCGGCCCACGCACACCGCAGCCTCCCCATGCTGTAAATCACTCCCCTACGGACTCAAATAGCAATAGCCCGAGGGTTTCCTCACAGCTACTTTGAATGCTCAGCCTGAAATTCAGTGGCACAACTCATCTCCTCCACTGGTGGCACGGCCAAGGCATGTCATACATCTCTTGAAGAGTGGGAAATGGGAGTTGCTGTAGGGAAGGAGAGCTGGAGGCACATCCTTACCAGGACTGTGTGCATCCCTGTGTAGAGCCTGCTCAGACACACCAACGTTGAAAACACAAATGCTGCTACCAGGCCGAGTTCGAAGGGATACTGTGGAAAGGGAAAAAAATAAATTAAATGCACCCATTACACCAAGCAGCTGGACTGACATAAGGATCTCGTGCTGGGAAGTGGCTCCTGAGCTGTACTTTCCCCAGGAGATTAATGTGACCCAAGACAAGACCCCCCTCTCCTCAATCAACGTGCAACCCTGCTAGAAGGTCATTTCATTAAGCTGTGGTGCCTGCTTTTGGAAGATCCGGTCTCAGTGTGGGCAAGTCTGGGAAAGAGATGGTATTTGCAGAATTGTTCCCTCCAATATCTATCTGTGAAAACCACGTTGATGTCAAAGAGCTTAAGAAAAAAGGCACAGCATGCTGTACAAGCCATGCCTGAAGTAGCACTGCAATCTCAGCTCAGCCAAGGGGACTGTGACAGCTGCAGAATCTGACCAGAAGTGTGATCAATAGTCCTCGAGAGGTGGGCTGAGTGGGGAGAATCAATGTCTGGGCTGAAACCACAATCCAGCTATTAGAGCTCTTTCCTGTGACACTTAAAGGTTTAGTCATCTTCTTATGAAGCTGTTTTTGCTTAATATCCTCTCTGAGTAGCCTACAAACATGGAAAGATGCCTTTAAATTAATCAACATTTAAAAAGGAAAAAACCTCATGTTTGGTAAAGAATAAGCTTAACATATTAGCCCTTAATCCACTCATTCAAATCCTGAAACTGAGTGAGATGCTGGGCTCCTTTCAGTCCATAAAGGAGACTTTTTTGTGAAAAAAAATAAACCAACTCAAAATATAAATAAATGCAATTAATTCATTCAATTTGACACAAAGTCTACATCTTGTGCCAGAGGCTGATGACTGACCAGGGTGACCACAGGTCAGCACAAAAATGCTTCTGTGGAAATTCTAAGCCTAACAACTCTCTTCTGACCCTTTCCCCCAGCATACTCCAGCCCCCTGAAGAGACAGCTCAGACCCAGCTGCAGATGTCAGTCCTAGTTCATAAACCACTATTTTTCCTGATTTCTCTAAGCCTTTGGAGCATTTACACCCACTTGACTCCTCCCTCAGCAGGCAGCCTGGGAGCTAGTCCAGATCAGTAATTGATGATTAGGGCAGCTTGAGAAGATAGCAGCATAATGTACTGGGAGATTTTTTCCATTTTAATAGAGGCAATTAAACCATTTAATTATTTGACAGCAGCTTTATTGCTTCGTGGCAGTTTCCAAGAAGAACAAGGCAGCCTGTGAAGAGCTGTGTGTCCCACTGGTCACTTGTGGATTGAGGAGGAAAAGGTGGTGCTGACCAGGTCTCAGAAGCTCTGACACATGGGATGGATCTGGCCTTCCAGGGCTGACAAATATTCCCTCTTATGGCTCCTTGTGCCCATCCCACTGTCAAGCTGCTCTGACTAGTTACCACACAGGGAGCAGGAGCCCTCTTGGTTACATCTCTTGAGAGGGCTGAGAAACTTCCTTAAATACAATGCAACCAGGAAGTTGTTATTGCTAGAGGACAGGAAACACATGCTTGGATTCATAAAACAGAATGAAAATAACCATCATGAAGAAATGAGTTTCCAGGAAATAAACCTCTTAGAAAGATGATGAGGAAAAATGATGAGACTTCCCCAAGCAGCCCAGAGCTCCAGTGCAGTGAAGTTGCTGTTATTGCTCTGACAAGCAGGCTTTCCAGTAGTGCTGTGGTGCTGTTGGTCCGACACAGGTTAGGGCCAGGGGATTTCCAGGGATGCTTTTCCTTTCATACAGAAACCAGGTGACACGGAGCTCCTTTGGTTGCCCTGGGAGCCAGCATGCCCCGATGTGCAGCCCTGGCTTGGTGGCCATGGGGTGAGCACAGAATGCTGGCACCTTCCCTCCACGGTCACCCCACGTGCAAAACCACAGTGAACCCACCACACCACAGCAGGGCAGTGCAGCCTGCCAGCAGCTCCAAGAGAAGTCCATGCAAAGGGAAGGATATTTCCACCAAATTTTTTCTGTGTCTATAATTGACCAGCTACAGGTAAGCACAGGGAAGAATACTCATTTGTGAAAATAAATACAGAGCTTCTCTGGAAGTGGCAACAGGTTTGGATTTGCAAGCTTTATGTGGCTTACTGGAAGCAAACACATGCTTTTCTTTTTTTTCAATGTATTTTCTTTTTCTTCTTTTGTTTTCTTTTTGTATCCCCTACCTTGTACTGGTTCATGGTCGCAATGAAAAAGGAGAAGGAGATGGCTGTAGCTGCCATGGCGTGTGTGGACGGCATCCCATACTCTGCATTAGTCCTCATCTCCAGCTTCACAACAGGTGGTGACAGGGGCCGAGGCCACTTCAGGATGTCCTTGGAGACCTGGCCTATGTACATCACTATCTGGGGACAGGAAAGACCACAGGGCTGTCAGTCAGCACAGGCAATCCCTATGCAGCCCACCCAAGAACCACCTGTATTTCTGTGCTTTTTCCAGCAGAATCCACCCCTCCAAGTGCAGAAGTTATCCCCTGAATTATTAAAGGGGTTTCCATTAGCTCAGCCAGTGAAGGAAGCAGTGGTTTTGCTGCACTGTGTGGTAATCTGAGCAGAAGTGGGACGAAGAGGAGGGTTGGCTGATGAGATTCAGCAATACAGGACAGTGTGAGACCGACAGTTGGCTCCCACCCCATGCCAGAGAAGCTTAAATTTCCTCCCTAACCCTCACAACCCCTCTCCTGCAAAGAAAACAGTCTTAAGCTAAATTTTTCCACCCCCACCTTTGAATCACTGCCTTGCCCAGCCGTGTCCAGCACCAGCTCCCCCATTCCCAGCAGCTCCCACTCCACCCACTGCACCAGGTGCTGCAGGAGCCCTGCTGGGATGCACCACCTGTGTGGTTATTAAATGACAACCTCAGCATCCTCACAGAGGCAAAACTGGACAAGCAACATGAGGTACCAGTTCTCCTGCCTAACTCCCCAGTAAAGGGCTTTTATTCTCCACTTGGAACAGCAGAGGTTTAAGCGAGGGCTCCATTAATCAGCTCCCGAGCACAGCAACGTGGTACTTCAGGGGGAAGTGCTGCATTCTCAGGTCAGCAAGGGAAGTAGAGGCAAGAGTCAATGCTGTTGAGAACCCCTGAGAGATGCTGCCCATCCAGCCACGCCCAGGGCATCCTTGGCTCCTCAGCACCCTCTTCCTGAAGGCAGCAGGCTCTCAGCATCCACGGTGACAGCATCAGAGGAAAGTTACGTCCCTGTAGGATGTATTTGCTTTCTGCTGTAACCCTCCTCCCTTTGGATAATGTAGCCAGACACAGGGGGAGGAGGCTCTTTAAAACAAAGCAAAGAAAATCTTTTTCCTTTTTTCTTTTTTTAATACAAAGATCAGGTTAACTGGTGTCGACCATGAAAGCTCACTTGCTGTGTGAGATGGCTGCTCGCTCTTCTGCTTCTCATGCTTCCACCAGCAGAGGAGGGGGCTTAAAATAACATCCTTCCCCTACTGGTGTTAGCCATCTGCTGGAACAGCAACACAATCACTCACTGCCATATTTGTCACCAGACACACTGCATCCCTCTCTCTCCCACCAGCCATTTAAAAAATGGCTTCATGTTAAAAGAAAGATGGCAGAATTCATAAGTTCAGGAAAAAGCTGGTCACATTCCTTCATCCTTCTCTCTAGGGCACATGGCAGAGAGCGCTACACTTACAGCCAGCTCCAGAGCCTGGAAAAGTGACTGCTGGTGACTTTGCAGCCTTTATCCCTCACCATGTGAATCACGTTACTGCCTTATTACCAGCGGCAGGTGGGACACACCTGGCTGCTCCTACAGACACACACAGCACACGGGAGACAGTGAACAGCCTGCCCCAGACTGCTCACAGAAAACAAAGGCTCAGGGAACAAACGTCTTATAAAAACCTACTGAGTGGGCTTATTTAGTTAATGCCATCGGTTTCCAAACGGATGCAAGCACATGTTTCTAAGTTAATTAAATTCCAGGGTTGAAAGAAAAATTACTCTCTCGGGCAGAACATAAAACATTGAGGCTGCCATTTGTGATACCATCTGAGAGGCAAGGTAGGATGACCAGTTTATCAGCAGTCCTCTATAATAATGACTTCCACTTGTGGAAGTATTATTAGCACTAGAACGTAAGAGCATTGCAGAAAAGGAAATGAGTCATCTCAAAAATGAAGGCTATGCTAGGACTCCTCTGATGGTGAAAAACAGACTGAATGCTGGAGGTGGGATGGGTAAGTGAATATACCAGGCATCCTCCCAACACCCTCCCCTTCCTGGCATCCTAGATTAATTCTGACCCTTCTACTTTTTAAAAACACATTGTACAGACGGTAAGGAGAGATGAGACAACCTCCACAAAAAGTGGAGACTCCAGAACATGCTCAGACCAGGCACTGATCTCTGAAGCACCAGACCTTTGCCTTTAGCTTATCTGGGTACCGCGCACTTGACTTCACACCCATTGTCCCGGATTATTTGGCACAAGCAGCGGTTGTGGGTGGGGTGAAACAACCCCCACCAGCTGAACCAGCAGGCTTCCCGAGAGGAGAACGATGGCAGGTGCACATTGCTAAAGGCCATCCAGCACAGGTGGTGCTCTGGGTCACCTGCACCCCACGGGCTGCTCACAGCGGTTGCAGGGGCACGGCACTGCCCAGGCTCTGTGCGGGATCCGGGGGCTGCAGGGGCACGGCACTGCCCAGGCTCTGTGCGGGATCCGGGGGCTGCAGGGGCACGGCCCTGCCCAGGCTCTGTGCGGGCTGCAGGGGCTCGGCACTGCCCAGGCTCTGTGCGGGCTCCGGGGGCTCGGCACTGCCCAGGCTCTGTGCGGGCTCCGGGGGCTCGGCACTGCCCAGGCTCTGTGCGGGCTCCGGGGGCTCGGCACTGCCCAGGCTCTGTGAGGGCTCCGGGGGCTGCAGGGGCACGGCACTGCCCAGGCTCTGTGCGGGATCCGGGGGCTGCAGGGGCACGGCCCTGCCCAGGCTCTGTGCGGGCTCCGGGGGCTCGGCACTGCCCAGGCTCTGTGCGGGCTGCAGGGGCTCGGCACTGCCCAGGCTCTGTGTGGGCTGCAGGGGCTGCAGGGGCTCGGCACTGCCCAGGCTCTGTGCGGGCTCCGGGGACTGCAGGAGCACGGCACTGCCCAGGCTCTGTGCGGGCTGCAGGAGCACGGCAGTGCCCAGGCTCTGTGCGGGCTCCTTGCTCACAGCAAGGCAAAGCAAACAGCGCATCTGCCAGCCCTGCCTGCAGCGGGCACTGGGGTGCCCTCCCTGGGGACAGCCCTGTGCCAAGGAGCAGCCCTGGGGGGACCCAGCCAGCAGTGCCCATCCCCACCTTTCACGCAGGCACATCCGTGCTTCCCAATGCAATGAAAATGATTGTGACATGATTCCGGGTAAAATCCTTGCAACAAATGTAATCAGCAATGAAAAGAACCCCCAAAACTACAACCAAATTAGAATCAAGACCTTCCTCAGACTCTGGTGCCTACCACTACAGCTGGGCTGGCCTGTGCTGAGGACAATAGCCAGGACTCCAGGTGAAGGAAAGGCAAGGCTTTATTGCCACTTTGAGCCAACAGCATTACATTTTACTACACAAAGGCCATTGGCAGGTGCTATAGCAGCAAGTCAGCCTCTGTAGTCTTTTTCTGTGATTTGCTGAGTCATATATATGGTCTGTCTCCAAAAATACTTCCTCACCTGAGCCTTTGCATCAGGATAAACAAGACAAATCTTTGTGTTTTAACAGATCTTGCTTTAGTGAACAATCATAGAACCAAATTTGAGGCATTAACATCCACACAGGTGTGGATACCAATTCATTTGTTCCAACACCTGCAGGAGCTCCCTTTGTGGTGAGGGGCTGCTCCCCTCCCTCCAAGCATCTGAATACCATGAAGTGACCTGTTTCCCTTACACTCCCATACCTCTGGTGTCTAAGTCAACCATCTAAGAGGAGGTTTTTCTCACCTGCAGGTGCTGTCTGGCATTGGCAATGGTTTCCCCTCGCTCCTCTCATGCAGCACTCCTGTTACAGGAAGCAAGAGCTCTGGAAGCAGATTTACCACCACAGTACAGAAACACACAGAGAAGACAGACACAGCCAAGCCAGTTCCCTATGCCAAGGCATGGCACCAGTGCTGCAGGGTGCAATTTCCTCTGTGGAAAATTCCTATGGCAGCTGCCCAGCCCCCGAGGCTGGCAGGACTGAGGAAACAGGCTCAGTGCTGCCGGTGTGCTGTGCGTGGACATCCTCCACCATCCCTCCCCTGCCACAGCCTCTGCATGGGATGGACACACCTGACCCTCCCACAGGCATGTAAAGGTCAGGAAGGACAATTCTTTTTGTATCCTGTAATATTTCAGCTAACAAATGGGAACCAGTTCATATTTGTTTTCAACTTCTGATTTTACAGCTCTCTTTATTTTCATTATTGATCTATTAAAAGAACAAGATGAAATTCTAGAGAAGACATAGTCAAATAGCATTGGCAACTTCTTCCCTGAGACTCAGTGTGGCAGTCTGACTTTGAATCTGCTGGTTTAGCTCCAAAATAGAAACTGTATAACCTGGCTCTAGGAACCCTAGCCTGCAGTGCTATATCATCTTCCCAGAAAGGAATTTTACAGTTTGAAAATGATGTTACTTTGGGGTTTTTTCACGAGCACTGTGCACTGATCGGAGTGACCAAGCATACTGGAGAAAAAAAAGAAAGATGCACTATTAATAAACCAGCATTTGCAGATCAGTCAAGCAGAAGCAAAGACTGTGCACGGATGCCGAGGCAGGCGTGACTTTGATTTACCATACAGAAATGAATCCAAGCACCCAGGCTGCACTGTTCTGTTCTCAGCATCCCCCAAGTTAAGTGAGCAGATAAACACTGCAACAGATACCAGCTGTGACTGCATCCCTCGAGCATCACTTGGTTCAGAGTGAAAGAGGAACACGGCAAGGAAGAGCGTGTTCTTGTGGAGAAACTCCTCCTACCCCCAAGTCAATGCCAGGAACTAAGGCTTGGCTTCAGGAAGGCACACCATGAAAGTCACTGGGCAGCACTGTTGGCCCCTTGCCCTGGAGGCAGCCCAGGTGGAGGAAGCCCTGCAGAGCAGGCACTCCCAGCCTGGGGGCCCTAAGCCACCCTCAGATTGTGTCCTGCTCCCTGTCCCCTCTTAAAGCACCTGGCTGCTCCCCACGTGCCAACAGCAGCAGCCAGGCTGGGATCCTCCTCGAGGCACACACGCCTTGTGGGAGAGGGTAGCTGGCTCTGGGAGCTCCAGGGCCTGCCATTTCCAGCATGGTTACTGTATTCCAGAAAATACATCAACCTTGTGCTGGCTGCACTGGAGATTTTCACAAATACCAAGGGTTTGGCTGGGATCACTGGGACATTCAAGGTTGCATTCAGCTGGTGGGATGCTCAAACTCTTGGGTTGTCCCAGCCACTATGGAAGCAGCAAAGCCAGCAGGTGGGTCTCCAGCCCACCACAAGCAGCACAGTATTCACATCACAGCAAGGGGCAGCAGGAGGCAGGGAGAGGGAAGAGACAGCATGGACAGCTTCCTAAAAAAGTTATATATATATATATATATTTACACACACACACACGTAAGGAGGGAGGACTTGGTCTCAGTTCAGGCTTCAGAAACACAAAACCAGAACAAGATTAGCAGAGCCTTGGGCCTCTAGAAGCAGAACCAGCCAACACCATAACACATTCAGTCTGTCTTTAAATGAAGCCTTTAAGCAAAATCTGTAAGGTAGTTGACTATCTTCTAATGGGCTTAGAGAAAGAATTTTGGGTCCAGGCTCCTGGTAGCAGGGAAAAGTACTGTCACAGTAATCTGGTTTGTCATCTAACATCTAAAACTGGCAAGCTGTTACACCTAGAAGTTCTACTGAAATACAAAAGGTTTCCAATTTAGACTTCACCTTAAATGATTCACAACTCATCTCAGTTATGAAAGCCTTATTGGCACTTTTTCTTCAAGGGTGGAGTCCAGCTACCAGCTCTTGCAAAATTCTCTTTCAATCAACACTTTATCAACTTGCACACACCACTTATTTTTGTATTCTGACATGTAGTTACTTACATGCCTGAATACAGTTTTACATGTTCTTGTGCAGTGCAATACTTGGTGCTTTAAGGAGCTTGGCTCCCAAGTGACTGTGTTTATCAGCAGTTCCAGGCCTGTTTCAGTGGAATGTTGCAAAAGCACTAAAACTAACAAACACATAAGAATTGTTAAACCCAAAGTTTGCTTCCAAGTGTGTTTTCAATCACTGCACAGCAATATCAGTGGCATCACAATTGCAGGTAGACTCCTGCTGATTAGGAAACTCCTGGTTACCCTGAGAGGGAGTTCAGAGTTCATCATTGCTGAGTAACTAAGTGCCGACAGCCTTTAGAAAACTGTTCCTCTGAAAAGCAAGATGGGAAGCCAAACTGCTGTGGATTCAGACCCAGGACCTTCTCAGACTTGCTGCTCAGGGAGCCCCAAGGGGCACACACAGCCTGGCATCACCAGACACCCAAACTCTGCCTTCCTTCCCAGGTGCCACCTACCCCTGAGTCAGAAGCTTATCACTGTCACATGCCAACAGCTTCCACACCTGCCCCAAAGCCTGTGCTGGCCAGCTCTTATTTACATTGCATAAAGTAAAGTTTTATAGGCTATAAAGAGGTGTGGCCTGCAGGGAAAAAACAAACAAACAAACAAACAGAAAAAGAGATTTCCAGGCATGCTGAATAGCAAACTGAAACAGTAAGTTTCTTTTTTCCCAGGTCTCTGCCTTTGAGATTCCACACCAAAATAAAGCTTTGATACCTGAAGCAGAGCAAAAAGTAAAAAACAAACAAAGTTTCACCTCTTGAGCTGAGATGTGCAGTAAATTTAAAGTACATTTGGGGCCTGTGTGAAGCTATTTTTTCTTGCTGTGCTTCCTGGCTGAATTGAAAGAGTCACAGGCATCAAAGCCTCACCCATGCAGTTTCAAGGGTTTTACTTCAAATTGCTGGAGAAGAGAAGCAAAGACAGCAGGGTACCTTCATCACTGACTCAGCACCTTGCTCAGAGGTTTCACACAGTCATTTCCTCCATCTATCCACAAAGGCAAAACCTGCACATGTACTCTGAATCCTCAGAGGCAAGGCACCATGGAAGCACAACATGCTGCTTTAAGCTGCCAGAGCATCTGGATGCAGCAACAGTCAGCATTTCCCACAGCCATCCACCTGGACAGAAAAGCACAGGCAGCTGGCTTCGGGGACCCAGGGAGAAGACTTTCCAGGGGTCCAAGTCCACTCCTCTGCTGCTGCTGAAAGAAACTCTTTATAATTTTTCTTACTGTCCTTCACCCTTCTAGAGCTATTTCACAACCTTTGACTTCAACTGAAATTATTTATAACTGCCTTATGCATGTTTCTTCTTGTGACTGTACTTTTATTTTAAGAAGCTCCTTCCTTCTCATGGTTTTTGCAGCCAGCCCCATCCTCTCTCCATCTTCATTTTGCTAGAGATTTATTCAAGCTTTCAGTCTCTGCTCAGAAAATAGTCTGTTCTTTAATCATCCCTGGCCCTGCTCCAATTTGAAATTATCTTTCTCAAATGGGGGTGACTGGCTCTGCATAAAGCATTACAGATAAGATGGCAGGAAAGCTTTGTAAACAGTATTAACGGTGCTTTAATTTTTAAGGGAAGAAACTCCCCTGATTCATCCTGGGACACTGATATTGTCATTTCCAACTTGCAGCAGAAACTCACAGGTTTAAGTGGTAAACAGCACAAAAAGTACCACCCTCAGCACCACTTCTGTTTCTCCAGAGCTCCCAGGTAAGGCCACTTCTCCTGGCCAGTTGTGTCACCCTCTCTGTCACCATCATCCCTGCCAACCATGTTCCCAATGTACCCTTGTGCTTTACACCAGGCTCTTGTAAAATTGCTGGTCTACTCTCTCTCCTGGCTGAGGACCTTCACCAACAACCTCCTCTCCTGATCCTGAGCATGCCCTTTAAAGGGGAATTAGTGCTACCATTCCCTCAGAGCTCTCCCTTTGATACCAGCTCCTTTCCCCAGGTGGATAAGAGCCTTCTGCAGAACGTGCCTGGATCCTGCATTTATCCCTTCATGCTCTTCCCAGGCTTCCACTCACAGCTGTTGTCAGAGACTGCCTGGATTTTTACTTTCATCTGAGACAGCTCTTCTTAGCCCCACACCATCATCATTCATTCAGAAGCATTTCTTCAAAACTCCATCACCAAAATCCTCCCGTTTAGTTAAAACCACAGCTTTGTCCCTCTGGCACCTTGGTACCTCCCACACAGCTGAGCCAAGTGTCACACCCAGGGCCAAGGCATATGAGGCCAGGCTGGACAGGGCTTGGAGTAACCTGGTCCAGTTGAAAGGGGGAGTGAAGTAGATGATTTTTAAGATCCTTTCCAACCCAAGCTGTACTATGATTTTATGACTCTGTAAGACAGACCAACACCACTTGGAGCACTGTGAGTGCCAGTCCCTGCTCACCAGCAAGGAACACCCCCAGCTGAGTGTGCCATGAAATAACACATGGCCTGCACAGCCATTTTTAGCCATTTCACAATTACATACAATTAACATGTTTTAAAAATACAGATTGTCACAAGCCCATGTATTTAAAACAGATTTTCCCCTATTCAGTACAAAATGCAACTCCAAAACTCAGTAAGTGAAACATAATATTAATTCTTATAATATCACATGCTTGGATACTCTATTTAAGTCAGACTAGATCTGGCCAATACTCAGATGAACTCCTTGCAAGGAAAAGCAAGGCAAGTCTGCAGAAATGCATGTAAACAACTCTCAGGGCTCATTTTTTTGAGCAATATGCAGACTCAGAAAGCAGTGACTACCAATTTTCATCTTCCATGTCACGTTTCCAGAAGCTGTAGGTGTACTTCTGGCCAAAACCCAGCTCTAGTTATACTGTGTCCACCTACTTCTACATTTCATCTGCAAGTTATTTTTCATGTTCTCTTTATAAAATATATTGACTAAGGTTACTGGTACAGAACAACTGATGCCTTCTGTCCAAGACCAGGTGCATTTGAAGTGTATGAGAATTCAAATTGGTTTTATTATTTTTTATGGTCAAAAAGACAGAATATTATTAACCAGAATTGTCTAGCTCATGGAGAAGCTTCACAGTAAAGAAAGAAACTTGGATATAATATTCAAGTTTATACCAAGCTTCAGTTTCTTGAATCAGTGTAGATTGATAACTAAACCTCCAGGCTCTGCCACCTGGCAGAGGTGCTCCTTGCCTCTTTTCTCCATTTTAAAATGGTTTTATTTGGGCAGCAATATCTGATCAATACCAAGATGAGCAATGACAATGACAAAACAGCCAGTCTTGGCCTGAAAGTGCCTGGTTATCTCCTGTTTTCTCAGTGCTACAATGGAAATACATTTTTCTGGATACCCCAAACCACATTTGTGAAGGCTGAAGCAATGTCTCATATTTGTGAATGCTCTCATATTAATAAAAATCAATGCTTTTAAGTCTTAGCCTCCAACAGACAATCTGACTTTTCCCCCCCTCAAGTGACTGCAGAAGCACCCTGCTTATCCCACTGCAGCCTGCACATCCCCTTACTATCAGGGTTATAGTAATTTCAGCCAAGCCAGAACTATATGAAATTACACAGAAGAAATGAGAATAAGAGAAAGACTTCATAAAGTGATGAAAAATTATCCCTAAAATACTATGACACATTGGAAAGGAAGTGTTTTCCCAACTGTTCTGTGCAAACTGTATCAAAAGCAGCTCAATCAGTGACT
This sequence comes from Rhipidura dahli, assembly GCA_013399225.1. Classification (NCBI taxonomy): domain Eukaryota; kingdom Metazoa; phylum Chordata; class Aves; order Passeriformes; family Rhipiduridae; genus Rhipidura; species Rhipidura dahli. The sequence goes on from VXAC01002274.1 coordinate 198,660, forward strand.
GTGCTGGGGAAAAAAAAAAAAAAAGTTAGTCCAAGATGTGGTAGAGATGAAGAAACCCTGAGTCAGATGATGGCTCTTGGCTCCTCTCTTGGTACTGCCAATGCTTCTGCTCCTTAAATATGAGTTACACCTGAATAGTGCTGTTGCTTCTTTTGTTTGAAGGGTTGTTCTTATTCTCAAATATTCATTTGCTATGGGTACAGCATAAAGGTTTAAATTAATCATATAAATACTTACAGACCAAACAATGATCATTCTTCTAGACACAGAGTGATCTATATTCCAGTAGGTAAATGGAAGGAAAGTGATATAAAAAATCTCTTCACCCAAAGCAGCTGAAAACTTGAACAAGTAGTAGTAGAAGTAGTTCTTCACAATATACTTCTGTGTGCAATCCTGGAAATGAAAGAATTTCATCATTTTAGTGACTTGGAAAAATATAACAAACACTTAAAATTTTTAAACTGCTGCAGTTCCCAGTCCTTAAACCAAACTGTTTGTTATAACACACGACAAGAAATGAAGTTCATCTTTTATACTGGAATGAAGGCTGTAGTGATAGCACAGCTACATTTCCCACAGAGCAGAAATCTATTCAGACTAATTAAGGTAGCAATCACATGGACAAAGACTTCCAAGAGATGAGATCAGCCTTTCCCCTAGGGTAATCAGGTGTATTTCATAAAAGGTACTGATGTGCTAAGTTTGAAGTTTCTATGTCTGTAGACAAAGCCACCACCGCTTTCACTGGAAATGCATTTTGAGATTAAAAACTGCAATTACTGGACCAATTCATTTAAAATTTGCTGCCAGGTGCCCCTGACAGCAGCCCTCAACACTGAGTTCTTGCATGTGCCCCTCGCCCCTGGCTCCCAGTGGCAGGATCTCATGGGATCACCCCACACTGAGGTGCCACAGCTGGAGAATTCCCCTCTTAAATGGGACTGGGCTCAACAACCACAGCTGAGCAGCTCCAGGGGAACAAAAGGCTTTAAACAGGCAGGGAAAAGAGCTGCCCCTGTCTCCACCAGATTTTCACTCCAATATTTTTAAATAACAACCACTGGGTTGTCTTTTTAAACATTACAAGCAGACACCTTGCAAAGAGTGGCACTTTATTTATTCATTTCAGTAAGCTAGAGATTTCATTCAGTCTCTGGATTTGGCAGCTAGATGATTTCATTAGAGGTACCCCACCTAACATGCTCATTTTCCCTCTTCCAGAAGGTGACACCCAGCCCTCCAGAGCCACACAACAGCACACATTGCTTAGGTCATGACTTTGGCCACTTGTGGAACTTGTCTAGAAAAGGTTTGCTGCTACTGCCATTTGGGATTGGGACACCACTGAGAAGCCTCACACCCTGTTAACAGGAGCAACAGATAAGTGAATCACATTTTGTAGGTTCACCTGTCACTTCAGGAAATAAGGAGATAGACAGACAGACAGGATTTTTGATTCAGGGGAGGAGCAGAGGAACCAATCTAATCTCACCCCATCTTCCCCCAAAAAATTAAAAATATGAATGTTAGCTATGTAAACATAAGATGAAAGAACTTCCTAAACATGAGAACTGAGAAGGGATCATGGACGTCTCAGCATGGACAAACTAAGTGAAGACACAGCTTCGATATAAGCTCGCACAGCTCTCCAAATAGGAAAACTCTTATGCTTGGAGCTGACTGTGCAGTTTACTAACGAGAAACTCTCATCCTACATGCTAGTGAGAAAACATAAAAAGTGTCTAAGGAATCTAGACATGCACTTGTGACTCATTGCAAAAACCATTAGAAATTCCAGTCTCTTCATCTGCTTTTAATGCAGAGATGAGGCAAGCTGCATGGAGATGACAGAAGCAAGATGGAAAGAAGTTGCATCCATTCAACTATCATAAAAAAACCCCACAACTTAAATTGATTTTTACATTGATAAACAGAAAAGATGAGTCAGCGTTTTTTGAAGTGCCAGGGTCAGAGGAGTGTTCCCCCACCTGTCAGGCACAGAGGTCACAGATGAGTTGCTGGCATCCCTCTGGGATAACAGCTCTATGCTGTGGCTGGCTGCACCACAGAGCAACCAGTCTGAGTGTCTCAAGTCTCATCTGCCACTTAGCAAACACGCCCAGAGCAATTAGCAGCACCAGTGCTTCTGTCTGAGATCCTAAAACTGCATTTGGTGACACTCAACACAGCACCACAAAAAGCCCTCTTCTGGCACTGCTAACTCCTCAATTAAACAGCAGTCTCCAAGGTACTGAGAATAATGTGCTTGTATGCTTTAGCTCAGAGAGGATCAGACACATCCCTAAGGTGATGCTTTTATGCTTGCAACCTCATGGGATGAGGGATAAAACTTTCTCATTCCAGTAACTGTTTTGTGCAGAAAAGTATGGTTTATCAGGTTCTAAAAGAAATGTGGAGTTAAAAAAAGTCCTTCCACATGATTTTAAAAACCTTTCTTTTTTCCTTTCATTCCTTTTCTATCAGAAATCACACACACACAGAGATTTGGTTGGGTTTTTAACACCTTTTTTTTTTTTTTAACTCTACACCAGCAGTTGTGCACACCCAATGAGCGGCAGGGGACAAACAGAGCCTGCCTGTGACACGATGCTGACAGCCACAGGTCAGGGACAGAGGGTGCCACAGAATCACTGCACTTGATGTTTGCTAGTGCAGGGCAATAAAGTCATGTTTGCTCCTGATGTGATCCTAAAGCACTGTAAGTTCAGCAGACTCTCTCCTCCGAGCACCTTCAGACTGCAGCTGGCTCACATTTACTACCTACACCCACCTTTTCTGCAGTACACAGAGTGCAGTGCTTTGTGAAGTGCCTTCCCTTTTTACGCTCATTCTAACCCCAGTGCAGAAAAATCCATCACTATTATTTGTGTGAAAGGCTTTTAACATTCCCAGAAATTTATTCAATCTCTAATTTTAAGTAACTCCTGTCTTTAGACTTGGTTATTCTTAATGTACTGCAGCGACCTGATGCCTTCCACAGTCCCTGAAGCCCTTTTGGCCCTCCATCCATCTCCATTTCTATTCAGTCTGCATCAGAGAGGTTTTAATGGGCAGCAATTAAGGATATAGAAAAAGTCACAGTTTTTAGAGCATTTCAGAAACAATATGTAATAAGCCTCAGAAGGCTGATTACTTCCCCAGACACAAAATCAGATAATTCCACAAAAATGACCCTTCCCATCAGCTGTAAAATACCTATTTTGAAAAATCTCAAGTGCTCAGACTACAAGAAACTCTCATGGATGTGTGAGTCTCTATAAATAAACTACCCAGCTGAAGCAGTGACACAGAAAATGGCTATTGTAGATCATGCCACGTTTGCAGCCTCTGCACAGGGGTGGGTCACCCACACCAGCTGCTGCCACAGCACCCACCCAACCTCCCTGGAGCACGGGAGCATCCCCAAAACATTCCTCCAATGCCAGGAGAGCAGGGCAAACCAACCCGGTGGTGGCTCTGGGGATACAATAACACAGTGGCACAGCACAGGAGGAACCCATCATTCTACAAACAGTGTGTGTATGCCATGTTTATCCTTCAAGGCTGAAACAAAGGAGCAGCAGCTGAACCTGTAACATAATAGATTAAAAATGTATTTTTAGGGGGAAAAAAAAGCATCTATTCAAAGATACTACTCCTCACAATTCCTCTGGGAGATCTCTTGTCAGAGAGCAAAACAGGCTCCAGCTTTTCCTGGCCTGTCTCTAGAGACAAGCTGTGCAGCATCAGAGTTCTAAGGCTCAGAGTCTGACCCAGAGATCCCATTAACCAGCACTCTGTTCTCAGCTCTCGATTACTTCGGATCTTTCAGAAGATGTACATGTTTAATTGAAGTTCTTGAAGTCCCTTGCTTCCCTTCCAACAGAATTGCCTTGCAAAGGATTAGGAATTTCCCTCCCAAAGCCCCTAATTAACACATTACATACTTATCACTTTAAGGTTTTTTAATGCTGTAAAAAAAGAAACAAAGAGAAGCCACCAAAAATCAGGCACAAAAGAAAAGCCAAAAATTCCAATCTAGATGTTGCTGTACACAAAGACAATATAAATCAGACAATTCAGCCCCACAGGGCTGCACCGTGTGGACTAAAAACAGTGGGAAAAAGCCCTCTGGACTGCAGTATTTGGCATAAGCAATCAGTTTTACATCACTTTATGTTTATTAACTTTACCCAGTTAATAAAAGAACCTATCAAGTCACAACAACAAAAAAAAATTAGATATTGGTAATTAGATTTTGGAAAATAAGAAAAAGCAAAACTCATTATTATCAAAGGCTTCAGCTCTTCCACCCACCTGCACAGCTCCACAATGCATTCAGAGTTTCCTGAAGATCCAACAAGCAGCCAAGAGCAGCCAATAACACTCCAGCACCTGTGCATTCACCTTCCCTGGGAGCACCAGCACTGCAACCCATGGCTCCATGAGGAAGGAACAGGGTGGCCAGGGAACAGGGGCTGTGTGGCCACGAACCCCTCGCTGGGAGCACAGCACCCAGGGTAAGGTGAAGGGGGAGCCAGCAAAGGAGGAATCCAGAGTCATGGAAGAGGTTGCAGAGGTGTCAGGAGACAGCAGGAGCAGGACAAAAGCACACAGAGCCCACAAAGTACACACAAGGAGCCCCAAGGCATGAAAAATGCACCTAACCAGGCTCATACATATGTGAGGCTTCCCACTCTGTTTAAATGCTTTAAAACAAGTTATTAATTTTTTAGTCTCTGCAGAACACGAGGCAGCCAGTTTTCAATAGCTGTCTGGGTTTTCTCAGTGTTGTTGGAGGGACACCTAGAGCCAACCAAAACCTCAGAAATGTGGAGGTGGAGGCAAAAGAAATCACAAGAAAATCCTCCTTAAATGCCGTAAGATTTTGTCCAGCTCTGCTGTTGGCAGCAAGTCCTTGTTGACCAGCACACAGAGAGAACACATGCAGCTCCCAGCTGTTGTGCAAGCAGTGACAGCAGCAGGCACTCCTGGTATAATGAGCAGGGACGTGGCCTGGAACCATCAGCTGATGCAGAAGCAACGCAACCATCTCATGAGTTGTAGCAATGCTCAAGCTTCAAGCCAGAGTCACAGCACTTTCAGTGGTCTCAGGTAAAGAACCAGCAGGAAGCCTAAAAATCAGGCAGAATCCTTTCAGCAATTTCTTAACTCATTCCAAGCACCAAAAAAGGCCATTTACATGAAGCTCTCAGCAAGGTACCCTGTGAGAGCAGTGCTGCACAGCCACCAGGACCAGGGACAGCTGGAAGCTGTCAGGATGAAAGGGATACTCTTTGCCAGACCAAAGCCTGCCATCAGTCAAACAGAAAATGGGAAAGGTACATACAGGTCTCTCACCAACGCTATCCCTCTGGGCACAGTGCTCATCCAGTCAGCTCCTCACACCAGTCACCACATTCTACATCAGTATGTGTTCATCCAAAGTCTCCCCTTCAGCCAGTAAAGGACAGTCAGCTGAGACAGATACACACACCTGCCCATCAGCACACACCCAGCACACTGGAGCTGCAATGGGTCGGTTTAGACACCCCAGTTGATGTGTGAAGATTCCATTTTTTAGTCTTCATATTATTTCCCTTCCACACTGGTTAGCAGTTGGGAGGTAGACTGAATTAGAGGGTTTATTTCTATCTTGCTCTAGAAATAACATGATTAGCCTCCTTCCTTCTGCTGAAGGAACACACAGAGAAGTACCAGAATCTGCCAAGTCATTTAAATACAAGTGGGATAACATAAGACTGGAGTCGACAGAGAATTTGTTTAGGCAATTAACAGGGAGAATCAAGGAAAGAAAAATTGATTACGTTGTCTTCCTAAATGAAAGCCATCTCAAAGAAATTAAAGTAAGTCTCTTTCAGATACAAAGAGGAGTAGCTGCTAAGGAGATTGAGACTGCTTGTGAAGGACAGCTTCATATTTCCTGACAGACAGCCTAAACCAAGGCTGGCGCAGCTTCCCCACCAAGGATGGATGGCTTACGCTCCCATCACTCTGGTGGGAGTTTGTCTAACCTGTCCTTACAGAACCAGAGGTGGAAACTCCACTGCTTGCTCCAGGCAATCTCCAAGTGCTTTGCTCTCCTGCCACCTAGCCTGAAACTTTCTTGCTGAAGTTTAAACCTAGGGCTATTTTCTTATCTGCTGCAGACAAGGAGCAAATCGTTTCCTTCCTCGGAGGGCTGACACAGGAGAAGGTTGTTACAAGCATTCAAAAGGGACATAACTGTCTGCTCTTCCACTCCCTAATCACCTGATAATTCTTACAGGGGGTACTGAGCATTTTCCAGACACAGCACCTAACATGCATGTCTTGAATTACAGAGCCCAAACACCAGGTGTGACACTTGAGCAATGCTGAAGGAACAGTCCTGCACAATGTCATTCCTTCTGGGAGCAGTTTTCAGCAGTTTGTCACCAGTGAACCATGTCAAACCTGTGATCTCAACTTTTTTCCTCCATGAAATCTCTACCACATCTATTGTTTTTCATTCTACAGTTGAGTCTACACCTGTTTCTTCAATAAGTATCTGCACCTCTTGAACAGAAGTCAATTTTCAATCACACCTTCATCTGGACAAGACTATTTGGCTTATGTTCTCATCCTCCAGCCTAACTGCAGCTTCTTCTAAATTCACCTCCCAGGCATCATGCCTCTCACACCTGTGGTTCCAGCTAGTGATTTCCACGTGGCTATGAAACCTGTTCCAAAGAGACTCTCATCACTTTCCATCAAACTGTCTCCATCGTGCCACTCAAACTCACAGGCCATCGAACTTCCTATTTTCCTTTCCTAGCAGATGCCTGGAGAGTTGGCATCCATCAGTCAGAGAATCATAGAATAGTTTGGGTTGACAAGGGACCTTTAAAGATCATCTAGTCAAACCCTCACACCTGCCAGCTCATACACTCTGGAGCTTTTCTTGCTGCTGTTAAAAAGGTGAGACAATCTGACCTTCTCCACACATTGGTGTCATGGGATCAGAATTATGTTTTACCCCTTTTCTTCCAGTATAATTTTGAGGAACTCCATCAGGTCTGCCTTCCACCATGATCTTAAGACTTTTGAGCACACACCTGTATGCACCTTTCTGACATGGAGGGAAATGCCTCTGCATCTATTTCCTTGCCTGCTCTTTATGGAAAGCTGTTCCTCTCGCGGTCATTCCACTGCTGGAGTAACTCCCCAGATGTCCACTTCTTACACTTTTGTTTTAAATCACTGAAGTGTGTTGGCAGCATGTTCCTGCCAAGAAAGCTGCACAACACCAGCATAAACAGGGCTGTGCACTTGCCCTTGATGAGCTCACCTCCTCCATTCCCTGAGCCCTGCTTTGCCCTGCAGAGGTTGGGCAGGTTGGACATGGCTGTTTCAGCTGCCCTGACAGATGTGATGGGTGAGCTTCTCGTGCACTTCAGCATCCTCCCACATTCCAGGAAGAACTGGCCAATTTGTGCAATATGGAAGCAACACGGCAAGAGAGGCAGGAGAGGGAAGGGCAGAAGGAAAAGCCTTCCTTCCTCCCTGTTTTACAGTGGAAGAACAGGTTTATTTAATTGCATTTTAATTTACGAGAATTGGACTGCAATTTTGTGAGGTGCAACACAGAGCCTGCACCTGGAAATGTTTGAGGAAGGTATTTTAAGATTTAGGTAGCACCAGAGTCTGTGGACAGAGGGAAGAAAACACAAGTTAAGAAACAGAGAAAGCAAATTACAGGCAGTTCAGAAAGATGGGGATTCCAGCTTCAAAGCAGATATCAGATTCCTCTGAAACTCTACTGTACTTCATATTTCCAAAGGTACAGGGTTACTAAAACTGTTTCTGGGTAGAAGGATGTAGCACAAAACACCAGTTTTCCAATTGCACAGCACTAGATGGCCATGCTGCCCACACACCCACCCATCTCCCTCAAGCACCACCACCTCTTAGCTTTGACTTCCTGCCAAAACCAAATGAGTCAGTGTTACCAGGGCCTGCATGGATATTGCTGGATACTCAAGGTGTTCCAAAGAGACACTGAGGAGGAGGAGGAGGAATGGGAAGACTCTCACTCACTTTTCCCCCAGCACACCAGGTCTGATGAGATCCTCAACAGAAGCTTAACCTAACCTAATCCAACCCCAGAGAACTTTGTGGGAATGGCCAATGACCATGGAGAACCTGGACTTCACTGTTACATTACTTTTCAGAGGAAAGAGCTTGTTCTCACCGTAAGATTTCATTTTAGAAATTAACTACAGCCTGGAAGAGCCCTGTAAGGAGGAAGGGACATGTTCAAACTGCAGCTGTGGCTGTGGAGAGGCACATGGGAGGACACCTCAGCAGCCAGCCAGCCCGGCCCTGGGAGGAGAGCTGCAGATAAGATGTTCTTAATTCACTCTCTGCCTCATTATTAGTTGCAATTAGTGCAGGCCATGCCAATGTCAGCTCTGTTTCTGATGGAGAAACACACAAGGAGACCCACATGTAACCTGATGTTGCCCTGCTGGATCTCCTACCCCACTGAATGAGCCACTCTGTGGCTGCAGCCCCCTTGGCACAGCACTGTTGGCACATTTGGCAGGTGCTGGCAAGCTTTAACACTTCAGTCAGTGCCAGTTCAATTCTCCCCCAGCTGCAGGTGACATGGGGGTCATCTGCCCTTCTGCAAGGACTCCCTTCTCCTCCCTGGACCCTTCTTTCAGTCTTTGGCTTACTCTGCCCTCTGATTCCTGCCACTCATCCTGGTGGGTGGGCTGTGTATTTGTCAGGGAACAGGCTCCTCACTGCTGATGCCTCTGGGCCCTCCCCCCTGCAAACATCCAGGCTTTGCTCTTTCTTGTGGCACAACTGAGGTGTCTGACACTGACTCCTCCTGGGAAATAAAGCACCCCAACACTCTCCCTTTGCAAAGGGAGATGGCAATGGGAAACACTAGAGGCAACACACCTCATCAAACTGGTTGACATAAGTAAGCAGTTACAATTCCATCCAGAGGAGCAAGCTGCAAAGGGGAAAACAACGACCTGGCCCGGGATGATAACGACCACTTCCTGTGTGTCAGAACCCACTATTAGCAGTGGTTTGCAACTGCCAGCTGTCTTCAAAAGGAAGGATTAAACATTTTTTTTATTTTTATATCTAGTAACAAATATTCCAAAATTTAGTAATAAAATAAAACAGTAATAAATCAGCAATTGAGCTCCATTTAAAAGCATTACACCTAGACCAATAGCAGTTTACCTTGGGAAAATAAATTACAGGTGCTAACTACACTGAGCTGATATGAAACCCTTTAAATCAGGGACGTGAACAGACATTTTAAATAAAAGTTTCATAATTTAGACAACACTACCTGTACCCTCTAGCCCTCAGATTTACTTGACGTTAGTCACCTTCCAGTTCCCAGATGACCCATATACATTCCCTGCAGAGCATAAACACAAGGAAAAGTGAAAGAACTGGATGTCCAAAGGAATTTTCCAGAACACATTTTCTCTGGCTTCTTGTCTGTTAAATCTACTTCTGTTCTCCAGAGACCCAAAGGAGAAAAACGACAGCAGATTAGATTTTATTATTCTGGTTGATATCTGAACTAATGGCCCAAGACATTCAGCAGAATTATAAAGCAGTAAGTGGCTCACCTCCAAGCACTGAAATTAATCCTAGGATCCTGACAGCTCCTCATTATGAGGTCCAGTGGCCTCCAAAAAGATGACTCAGGCTGTGAGCCAGGAAGCACTGAGTCATGAAGCACATCATCATCACCATTGGTGTAAGGACTCGGGCTGCCAGCACAGCCCCTCGAGTGCCCTGTGCCAGCCCCCACCCGACCAGCAGCCACTGCCTCAGCAGCAGGCACCACACAGGATATCTACTGCAATCAGCACAGCTTCACAAACTTTTGTTAGCTTCAGGTGTTTCTGCAGCAAGGTGCTGAAGATGAGATGGTAACAAACAGCACATGTCTGCCTTTGCAGCCTGCTCCCTGGAGGGGATGCCAGGCTGCTCCCTGGAGAGAGGCAAACCCAGTGCTAACATATTCTCACAGGGCTGCCACACACCACCTGAATCTTGGATGTGACAGTTCTGCCACCTTCCAAAGGACTGCACTCAGGGCTGGCTAAAACCATTGGATGAAATAGTCTCATTCATAGAGATTAACACTATCCCTTACCAGCTGTTTAAACCTTAAACCAAAAAATGGACACATGCAGGATGGTCAAGCTCCCTCAGCATCCACACCAGGTAGGGGAGATCTGAACATGGAGTACCAGAGCACAGGAGTGATGCTGAGGAATGTGAGCCTTGTGCTCAGCCCATTGAAATAAGAAACTGGATCTCATGTTTCCCCAGCTGCAGCTCCAAATGGAGGAGCTTCCAAAAGTTCATCTGTATTCTCTAGGAGGACAAAGTGTTAGCCCCTGAGGCAGAAATGCCTTGCTGCCTCTCCTCCTAGCAGTGCTTCTGGGCTTTTTTTCACAAGGGTTTGCTTCTCCTGCTGAACCTACCTCGGCTATGGCCAACTTACTGCTGCACGGAAAGGGGAACAGTGTGGAACCAAGTAAGCCTGCAAAACAATTCAAAAAGAAAATTAAAGACTCTGAGGCCGATGCAAAAATCTGTTGCAAGGAATCACCACAGAAGAGAGACCTTGACTCAGGCTCTAGAGCAAGTGTGCTTCAAATTACCAGCCATCCCATCACAGCAAAAGCAGTGTTTTCACCTATACCTTGCAAGTAATTCACCACATTTGTCGGGACTATGATACATCTGAGATGAATGTGCAGTTTGTACCTACCTTCTCTGTTTCTGTTACCATCACCTGGCTGTTATGCTGGTTATTATCCTCCTCACCTATGGCATGAGCAAGAACCATACAATCACTAAACATCATCAGGCAGGTTGTAAACATTGCGCCAGTTTGGAGCAGTTCTGACAGTTAAGGAATAACTACAGTGTAAACATGGACTGTACTCTCTCAAAGGCAGGAAGACAGATCTTGAAATGATAAAGCATCTGGGGAAGGAAGAGTGGAGAAAAGCAAACAATTCTCTATAAAGAACTTTGAATAGAAGATTTTTTTTTTTCTTTGTTCCCTTTCATTCAGGCTATCAGTTTCAGGAGCAAAAGTCCACCAGGAGATTAGAGATAAGCAAAGGTCCACTTTTAAAATTTATGTGGCCTTTATTTGGCCACTCACAGGACACCAGAGAAGTCTTCAGGTAGTAAGTAGGTGTTTTTAAGAACACAACTTGAGGATTTCATACAAAGTGTCAGGAAAAGATACCTTTTAAGCTGTTCCAGAAATAAAATCCTTGTAAAACAAACTAATAATAGAAAGCAGCACAGAAAAGAAAGTTGTGTTAGCTAGAGACAGGATAATTACAAGCAGTTTCTCTCTTGTCTTCTGTAGTAAGAAACCCAGTCAGTTTCTCCACTAAAATCCCATTGATTCAATACCTAGTCCAAGCCAGGATGTAAACCCAGTTAGTGTGTTGGACTAGCACCATTCTGTATCATCCACAGATACCAGAGTTTTCATTTGAGGTATTAAAAAGTGTTTCTAAACAGTCTGGTAACGAAGGAACATCAAGAACATGGGCTAGGCAACTGATTCAATATTTAAGAAACACATACAGCCACAACTATCACATCTAAGCATTTAATTCCTTGTTTAATCTCATGGCAACTCCTGTGAGGCAGACAGGACTGATTTACAAATATTCACAACCACAGCCACTCATGCTGCTTCTTTTTACATATATTTAATCTCCAGGTTAAAGAAGATGCTGAAGAATTGCAAGTAGTAATAATTAAATAACATAATAATTAAAAGCCTTCTTCTTCCAGAGGAAGAGCTGTTCTGTCTTTTTACCCTCTTGAGACATGCTGTATGGCACCTCCCCCTACCAGGTGTGTCCATCCCCTCCCAAACAGCCCTCAGCTCCCTCTCCCCAGAGTCTCTCCAGCTGGGTCACCCTGGCACATGATCCAGCCCATGTCAGAGGCAGTGACCTGAGAGCTGGCACTGAAGAAAGGGGAAATGACCTGGAGAGGTGGAGCTGTGGCAGTCCCATTGTCCAGTAAACCATTCACATCTTCACTGCATACAATATACTCTGTTTTTACAAGTAAAACATAGTGATTGTCCAAGAACTTACACAGAAGAACCTTGAAGACAGTCGTGACAGTAAAGACAAAGCAGTGTGAAAGTTACTACCTCATAGAAATCAACTGTCCTGGGCAGTTGATGACAAGGACTTTGAAATGCCCAAGTTTCAGGAAGGGATGGATGAGCACAGAGCCACACAAGGTCACCAGAAGGGAGATGCAGGAGCAGGACTTTAGCACCTTTCTGCAAACACCTGCAGCTAACAGCAAGAGAATGCCACCGTCCATAGAGAATTTATGGGCAAGGAATTTGCTATGTAAAGGAGACTCCTAAACCTGCTTATTTGCAGATACATCAGGGTAACCCCAGGTCATTTAGCAACAAAGCAGGGGGTCTGAGCTTTAGCCTAAGGGAGATCCAAATTCACTTTTCACATTTCTTGTCGGGTTGCTCCTAGTGAAAATGGATTTTTCATTTCCAGTTTCGAAAAAAAGGAAAAGAGAGACCCTGTCTTTATAATTCTAGCACTCTACTGAAACACTGTTTAAGTCATTACTCCCATCTGCATTTTGGGAGTGTTTGAACCCAGCTTTCATATTTCAGAAGAGAATGTCCAAATTCTATGGAAACAAACCCTTCTGCTTCTATCTCCAAGTTTCATGGAGTCTCACCTGGAAGCCATTCCCCCTTCACACAAAGGTAACTGCGCCTTACTTTGTGAAACCCAAAACAATAGCTCAAGGTGAACTGCTGCATTTATGGAGCATTAACTTGGACAGGATTTTAGTATCAACACTGCTACATGAACTACGTCACTCTTCAAAATAAAGCGGTGATAATAAATCTTTTAGTAAATTATTGCATAGTTTACCCAAAATAGAGCTTACTGTAGTTCAGAAGTGAACAGACTGAACAACACCTAGTTGAGAAAGAGTCAAGCAGCAGCTAAGGAAGCATTTTTGATGCTTGAAATGAGAATCTGGGCACTGGATCTGGAACAGAGAAAGGTAACTTATGAAAGGGAAGGAGTGGTAGAGTTGTGACATCCACGGCTGGTCCACGTTTTTATTGCAAATAGAGTTTGGAAGCCCATTTTCACACCTGCTTTCCAAAAGGCACCACAAAGCAATCTGCTAATGAATTCAAGTCATTACAGTAAGAGAAAAAGCAGGTCGTCCGACCTGCACACATGGGTTGCATCATACCCTTCCCTGTTCCCTTCTGATATGCAGGGGAATTACAGATCGGTCCGGGAAACGCCGCGACCTGCCGGGACAGCGAGAAGCGCAGGGAGCTGAGCCCGGCTCCATGGGCACCTCGGCTCGGAGCCCAGGCCGGGCAGCAGCGGGGCCGGCTGCGGGCACAGCCCCACCCGATGCGGACGGCAGGGGCCGGGGACAGCGCAGCACCGCCGCAGGTGCGCTCCGCACGGAGAGAGACCTGCGGGGAACAGAGTTGCTCCTTCCCAGCCGCATTCCGGGGCGAGGCTGCGGTGCCCCCAAGCCCCACACAGGCATCTCCCGCTCGCACCGACCGCCCCCTCCCGGGGCGCCAGCGATGGGGGAGCGCGGAGAACCCAGAGACGCCTCACCGGCGGGGCCGGGATGAAGCTGGGCTGCAGCCGGGCTGCGGCACCGCACAGCGCTCCCCTTTCGCAGCCCGAACCCTTTTTCTCTGCTCCCGGCACCGGCCCGGGGGGGCGGCGGGATGCGGGGAGACCCTCCCGGGGCGTCCCTGCTCGCACAGTGTCGGGGGCGGCTCTGCTGAGTCACAGCTGGGCCCCCGCGCCGCACTCACCTTCGGGCCGCAGCCGCTCCGCACCCCGCCTTGGGGAGCGCGGCCGGCGCCGGCCGGGCAGCACAGCGCGCCCGCTCCATTGCGGGCGCCGCGCNGCACAGGTGCGATGCCCCGCCCCGCACAGGTGCCATGTCCCGCCCAGGAGCGCCCCTTGCCGGCCGGGCCCTGATCTTCCCCTTCGTAGCTCCCAACCCCGCGGCCCCCCCAGCCAGGACAGGACATTCAGCGTGTTCCTTTTCTTTGGTGTTTTTCCTGCCATGATGGCCTTGGTAGGAAAAACAGAAAAGAATATAATCTGCCTCTCTTTCATTAAGAAAGCACCGTGAGGTGATGAATGCCCTGAATCACACCAAGATCTTTGGGAAAAACACTTAGGCACAGATGCCCATGGCTCATCGTGGGGTCATCTCCTGTCTATTCATCTCTTGGGTGTAAAATATGCCCCGGGTTGTCCCTGGTTTCATTTTGTCCAGTTTTGGCATCAGCTTTTAATTCTTTTTCCAATTATTTGCAGATCAACATGTGTACATCACACACACATGTACACCTGTAAGGATACATCTCTAAATATTTTCTCCCTAGAATACAGCTGTGGAGTTTCCCACAGAAAGAGAGGAGTTATCACTTGGAAGATGCCCCTCAAGCTCTGGGGCTGCAAACCTTTCCACAGGTGGTCCTTGCTGATTCCTACTTTTGAAACATTCAGGACTTTAGTTCCATCAGTGCATTCTTTTTTTCTTTGTAGAACAGCCCATTTCTGTTTCCAGAGATATATTTTGTACAATGATTGCACAACCATCATTTGCTCAACATAGACTCATTTAAAGTTTGTTGATTTTTTGTCATTCTCAAATTATGCAAGATTGCATCAAGGTTGTTCTTTCCAGAGCTTTTGGAAACCAAAGCTGTGTTCCTTTGCTTTTTAACAAGTCAGTGTGTCCCTGTGCCACAGTTTGGGCTGCTCGTAGGAGATGCTCACCCAGGCCCTGTGAGTGCCACTGCTCTCGAGATGGCAGAGACATCTCATCACCCAGCCTGGGCTGGGGCCAGGCCAGCCCATGGCCATGGGCCATGTGGCCTCTGTGAGGAATCCCAGGGACAGCTCTCCATCACCCCCACCCACATGCCTGGGCAGACTCCATAGATCTTATATAATTGTTTGTGTGATTCATTTTCTTTTATCTTCTCCAAACGCAATCTTCTGTCATTAGAGGTTTGCCCAACCTCCAGGTGACATCATGTTTCAGGTGCTTTCCTCACCACTGGTGTGTGCACACTCAGCCCTGGCTGTGTGTGATGAGAGGGTTTCCCTGTCACCAGAACCAGCTCACAGGGACTGAGGAGGGAGGCAGCTTGTGCCCACATGGTTATGTGTTTGTACCCTTTTACTTGGGGGAATTATTTTGTTTGCTTCCAGGTTTGTTTTTTAATAGCTGTAAAATTTACTAGGTGCACTCATAAGTATCTGGGAAACATTTACCCTCTTTTTCCTGTTTCTTGGATATGTGAAAAATCCACAGGCATGGAATTTTAATTTAAAATTGCATTTATATTGCTCAATTTGTTCTACACAGACTGACTTCAGTAAAGCTGGATGCTTTCAAATCATAGTCACTTCATGGTTCTTTTTGCTGTGTTACAGAAAGAGTCTTCAAAACTATTTCATTCTTATTTTGTCCACCTATATGACAACATGTACAAAAGTTCGTAACATGTTAATTTGAAGAGTAAAATTACAGCCCTGCTGGTGCAGCTGGGATAGGATCTCACCCAGGGACACAGAGGAAAGCAGGAATGAAAGTGCATGGCCAGGGCCAGCACTCGGTGGGTATTTTAAATCATCACTTTGTCAACCACAAGTCAATATTTATCTGATCTGCCTACATAGTTATGTCATTATAATACTTCCCAGGTATTAAAATAGAACTAACCATTCACAGCCAGCTTCTCCCTAATCCCTCTTCATGTGCACACTTAGTTTAGTGGGAGTGTATCTCAGTGAGGATGTCAGCAACCAGCTGATGAGAATTCAGGTTTTATCAATCAAACTTACTTTAAACTTAATAGAGAGAAAAAATAAGGGGGAAATTTCTACTTATTGTTAATTTTGGTATGCCTTGGTCATGTCTTGGAATCAACACAAGTAATTACAAGTATTATGTGGGCTGATAATGGAAGTCTGTGACCCTTTTTTTGCTGTGGAAAGTGAAGGGATTTGTGGGAGTTATATTCTTAATACAGATTGATTTTTGGAGTGAAGGGAACATTTCAGGTCCAGTTTCATAGAACTATATAATATTCTGACTTGGAAGGGACTCACAGGAATCATCAAAGTCCAGCTCCTGGCCCAGCACAGGACAGCCCCCAGAGTCACACTGTGTGCCTGATAGCAATGCCCACATGCTTCCTGAACTCTGTCAGGCTTGGTGCTGTGACCACTTCCCTGGGGAGCCTGTTCAGTGCCCAGCCACCCTTTGGGGAAAAAACGTTTTCTCAGTATCTTACCTGATCCTCCCTTGAGGAACAGCTTCATGCTGTTCCCTTGGGTCCTGTCACTGGGCACCAGAGGGCAGAGATCAGAGTCTGCCCCTTCACTTCCCCGGGTGAGGAAGCTGCAGGCTGGGATGAGGCCTCCCCTCAGTCTTCTCTTCTCCAGGATGAACAAGGCAAGAGACCTCAGCTCTTTCTCACATGGCTTCCCTGCAAGACCATTCACCATTTTCATAGGTTTAGGATACAAAGAAAACTCATCATTAGCTTTTGGACATTTTCTCAGGAAGATAATGATCAATCTAATCAAACTGCCTCTGACACCTCCCCTCAATCAATTTTTTAACCAGCTGGCAAATACAAACTACACTGATCACAGCAACAGAGGTTTCCCCAGACTTGCACTCCTGTGGTTTTAGGGAAAAATGGCAGTGGAATAGCAGAGACACAGCTTGAGCTGCCTGATGACCCCAGTCAGGACAGACTTATTTCCAGGCAATTCCACCTCTTATCTATCCAGTAGCAAACAGATACAGGTGCAGGATACAGCAGTGGGGTTGTGGGGAAGCAGGAAGAGGGGAATAGACAGGCTTCCAGGATGGAACAGAGGCTGGTAGGAAGGACCACAGCACATGAGCGGGAGATATTTGGGCCACAGAGAGGATGGAGGATTTGAGGAGAGAAGCAAGGGCAGAAGACTGAACATGTCTAGTAATGTGGAAATGTAAAAATCTATAGGAACCTTATTTTACCATTTCTATTGTTCACAGAATGACTTGTTTACTCCAGCTCAAAGCAGGAGTATGAATCATTCATCTTCTATTCCCTTTATGGATCAATGTTCTAATGGCCTTTCCCTGAGACTTACCTCCCATTCCTTCTGATGGGCAAGGAAAATACTCAGGATTTGGCTTATTGAAAGATTTACTCGAGACACAACTCACCCCCACTATTGAACAAATAAAAAAATTCAGGAACTGAATTTGTGTGGCCCATACAGATTTCCAGAAATTTAGAAAGGCAAATTTCTGTAAAACCAGTGGAATCAATGTCACTGCAAAGACTAGATGAGTAGGATTCTGAGACTGTTTAAAAGAAGTTGTTTATAAGCTGCCCAGTAGCAACAAAAGCTTTTAAAGCTCTGTCTAGTGAAACTGCCTCATCCAGAGCCAAAATATCTCACTAATAGCTGGCTAGTATTTAGCTACATTTTCACAAGGGAAGAAAATCACTCCTGAGCTGAGGAAAAGCAGGAAAGATGAGAATACAAAGAATAATTTTTGAGAAAGCTGAGAACAGTGCCTTGTGCTGAAGGCATTTCCTTAACAACAAGGGGTGTCATTGTCATGATGGTGGATAATTTTGCCTTCAGCATCAACAAAGTTAAGAGTGAAGTACAAATTCCAGGGCTGGGGGTGGATGATGAGGCTAGGAGAGCACAGCTCAGTTTTCAGATGTCAGCCTGAGTTTGCAATCCTGACAGCCAGACAAGCCTTGTTTTCCCTCATAAGCTGAGGGAATGGGTCTGGAGGAGCAAAATATGAGCACAGCTTTTACTGTCAGTCTACAGACAGCAACCACATTTCACTGTGGAAGATCACACTCTGAGTTACTTCGGCTGAGATCCCTCTGAGGAGGCTTTGGCTTGTTAGTTACAAACACAACTGTCAGAATTGCAGTTTTGCAAACAAAAAACCACTGAAGTGACAGGAACGTGAACAAATTGAGGCCTCCACTGAAACTGCTTCAGTAGGCAGAGAGCCACTGCATGCTGAGATGATTCTGGTACCAGGGAGAGGCCTCAGATACCTGGAGGGGTGATGAGGATTTGGCAGGGCAGAGATGCAACATCAGCACACTGGGACCTGGGACCACTGAACTTGGCAGTGGGATGGGGGCTGTGCAGAGGGAGGGGTGGTACTCAGCAATCCTACACACAGAGATCCTTTGGCCCTGCAGGGAGTTCCCACCAACTCATGCAGTTCCACAGTGCATTGTATTTAAACAGGTTGGAATAAATTTCCTCTTCACCTTCATCTCATGTATTTTCATTATCCTCAGCCATTTTCTCAACCTACTTAGATCCCAATTCTTACTTCCATCTTCCTTCACCATTTTTTGGCAATTTGCATTTTTTACTGTTTATACTGAGAAAGAAACCTTTAAAATTTGTATTCTTTAATACCACAGAGTATCTAAAAGTCTTCTATAAGACTTCTGCTTTTTCATTATATTTAGTTGGCAAGCAACTAAATACAATATTTTGGATCTGAGACTTTGAGTACTGAATGTCAGACCCAGCCACCCACTAACCTCGCAGGCAACAAAATGGAGCTTTCTCAGATTAGCTGGGAGAACTGAAAATTTTGAAATATGGTGAAGAGACAAAAAAAATCTGTAGAAAGTGCCCTTGGAAACCAACACATGAGAGATGTGGTTTCCATAGCACTTGAATTTTTTGCTTTTCATTTAATGTGTATCAAAAGTAGAATAAAATCCAGTTTAAAGAAATGTTTTTAGGAAAAAAAAATCAAGAAAGTTCAACAAAGAAAGAATTTCAACGGGAGTCTGCACAGCTGTAGTGGGTCTCAAATTTGCATGTTCTGTAGGCCTTTTCTGACTAAAAGAAAATGTTTTCTATGCCAATACCTTCGTTAGTTTAGCTGAGTGATACAGAAAGATTGGAACCTGTGATACCTCTGCAGCCTTTGATGCACTGAACACACAGCACTTGTCATTGCACAGGTGGTCTGAAAAGGTAAAGCTCCAGCACACAATGTGTGTTAAATACATCAGTCCTTTGGAGTCCAAACTGGTCATCAGCTTTAGGCAGGGAGGAAAATGGAATTGTAGACCCATTTGTCAATAATCCTCCCATAATTTTATTATAATATGGTTATATATATGTGGTCATATTTTCAGTTTTAGAGAATGTAAGTACAAAATCAAAGCAAATTTTAGAACTTGGGAAGATGAATTCATCTCCAAAAATTGCAAGAAAGGGAATGTGCTGAAGCTGTGGCTGCTGTCTTGGATAGAAATAATTAACTTTTCTGTTTGCAGTGTAAGTAACCAGATAATTCCATGTAATTGCTTATGATTTGCATTGCTTGAAATGGTATTGCTAATTTCCAGTGAAGATTAGCATGTTATTTAAATAATTATTCTGCACCATATCACTTGGACACTTCAATTGCATGCACATCTACTGTGAAATTCCTAGAGGTATTCACAATGTTTCTGGTTATTTGTAGGCTATGCCAGACCTTTGCTATTGCAGTGTTTTTGGAAACAATGGCAGCAGAAGAATTAATAATGTTGTATTGAAATGTCAAACTTAACCCCTAAGAATTTTTAAAAACTTAACTATCAAAACAGTTGACCTGTCTGATTATCTTATTTTAAATGCCATATACCAGCCCTCTGGAAAAAAATTGATTGTCTCAATGAGAGTCTAGGCTTAAAATGGTAAAAACTTCTCTTCTCTGGGCTGAGTGTTGCCTCAATGTATTTGAAACTGAGGAAAGGGTTTTGAGTCTTTTTTTTGCAACAGCTCAGCAGTCAGTGCCTGCACTGAAGGGGTGGCACAAAGACAAGGGAATTCAGCAGGTTCTGTAAATCATTCCTGTAAGTGTGTGGAAGGGTCTTTGCTAAGGGTGTCCAGCTCCAGATCCTTACAACCAGCTCCCCTGGAAATGGTCAGGCTGGTAGCACACCTCTGCTGAGGAGACAAGAGCACTGCTGGAAGGGCACAGCTGAGCAAACATCCTTTCCCTTTGCTTGATTTATTCTGAGACATCTCCGGGCATGGTCTCTTCAAGGAATCCTCATTCAGCAACTGTAAAAACGGAGACAAGGTTACAGTTCTCGAGTAATTATCACCAAATACAGAGTAATACCCTACTGTTTACAACTGCCTTTTCCTTCAAGAAAGCCATTATTCTGGGAAAGCCAGGTTTGCTCCCAGCCCACATGCACAGCAGGAAGCCTGAGCACAGTGTGCTGCCTTTGGGCAGTCAGCTGTGTACGAAACTGAACAAAAACCGTGGGAAAGGAGCTCCTGATTCGAACCCTGTACCTTTTCTGGGGCACAAGGAATTGATACTCAGCAGTGCTGGGGAGCAGTGGTTTATCTTGCCCAGTCAGAGACCTCTTCCAAATGCCCTCTGTACACAGCATGCTCACCAAGGTTATCCCTCCTGTCCAGAGCCAAGGATGGATTTGAAAGCCAGGTTCCTCTCCATCCTGTCCCTCGAGAGCTTCTCCTTTGTGGTGCCTTACATGCATCAACCTTCCTGCCATCATCTCTAAAGCTGCAGCTTTATGTCTTCCAAATGTTTATCCCTGCATTATGGCAGCATGAGTCACTGTTGCCAAACACCTGTTTGGAACGCAACAGATGCAGGGTTCTTTTCTTTCCTCTAAAATCTATTTGCAGTGTGGAGCTGGGCATTGCCAGGGCAGGTCAGCCTGGCCATCAGGATTGTTTGGTCCCTGCAGAGACTCAGCCAAACCAAAAGCATCCTGTCAAGGGCAACAGAGGCTTTTGCTGGGAGCTGCTGACCTCTTAAATTATTGTTTTTCAGGCTATTTATGAGTTTCAGCAAAAAGTCTGTTCAGGAGTGAACAGTCTAGAGAAAAAAGGGTGGAAGTGGAAAATGAGCAAAGAAATGGATTGAGATTTGTGTAGCCAGTTCATAGATTTATTTTCTCTTTAGTTCATATATTAACTTTGCATGCATGAACTTTGCATAACTAATGCCTTTTAAACCACTAAAAAATATATGCTCAGTCAATTCATTCAACTATGAACAGCTTTGAAATTCTCTGCTTTTCATTCTATGCCACCCACATTGCAGATGTCATCCTAAAAGCATAAATAGCTCTTGGATTTTTCTGCTTTATTTCTACTATTTACATGACAAACCTTAATGTCATTGATCCTATTTTAAAGACACCAAAAAATCCCACATCCATATGTCAGCACTTTAACATTGATTGACTGGCAGCAAACCAAGAAGGATACATATGTACATTTTTTAAGGTGTAGTAGATAGAAACAACCATTAAGACGTCTGACAGCATTTGCTTTGATTCATTAAAAATAATACAAGTTATCCACTTCAGATAGTGGAAGCTGTGAAATTAACTGTACAGGGCAGTGGGAAAAACCTTTCCTGTTCTGTGAATTTGCCCTGATTTTAGCAACAACTACTCAGTTTCTGATGAAGCAGGGACACTGCTATTCCTACACGTGGATAAATGAACCTGACTCTCTCTTTCAGGTGTGTTCTCCAGCGTGTTTCCAGAGCCCGAGCCTGTCCTGCCCTTCCTTTCTGAAGCAGTTTGCAAATCCTTAAAAATGTGACCATCTTTGGACTAGTGGAAGGAAAAAAGGAAACGGGTCCCACATGGAGGACAGAAATACAGGGCTAAGCTCCATTTAGAGACTTCTTTGTGGAGACATCACTGAATTTGAAGGGAGGCAGACTGAGCAGGGGGCTTGCCTGGGCAACTCCCTTATCTCTCTTCAGAACAGAGTCACAAATGGTCCTTCACCTCTAATAACTTATATAGGAGTGATTTTCTACTATACCTCATCCCAGACCAAACATTTTGCTGTTTAAATGTATTTAAATATCACCAAATGGCAGGCTAGGGTTTTTGTGGTTTTTTTTTTTTTTAAAGTTTTTTTTTGTCTGCAGGGTGGAAATATGGCTGTACTTTGCTATCTCCCTTTAACGCAAATGCCATCCACAGCATGTATGGTTATTTTAATATTATTTTTAACTATTCCAGTACAATATTTCCTCTGCATGAAGCTTTGGAATGTCAGATGTCATCTGAGAGATGTTCAACCACACCTGAGAAGACTGCTGCACCCTCTGACTGGGAGGATGGATGCTGGGGCAGCATTTACTGTGGCTCTTGCACACACGCTGTGCAAGCCAACAAGATTAGAGACATCCAGTGATTATTATAGAGAAGACATGCCCATCCCATTATCTCTCTGTTTATTTGGGCTCATTTGGGGAATATGCACTTTTGAAAAGCAATGGCAGCATACAGGGAACTTTTAACCATGACTGTTGACCATCCACCACGGATTATCCATCTGGCTGGCAGCTTTCCTGGCAATGGCTGAAGAGAAAATCAGGTTTTAACTCCCTTCCTTAGTGGTTATGAGGTCTCTTGCAGTGCAAGAGTTTAGAGAAGTTGCATTCCTTGGGTGCTTTCTTGCATTAGCATCTACAAATCCAAGCCACAACTCTTAACTCAATGTTCAAGCTTCCTGCAGAATTAATACAGAAACTTGGGATAAACTTCTGAAATCTTATTTGAAGCCTCAGGCAGTCAAAGAGACAAGACAACATAAATAAATAAACCAAGAATATTGATCTAAATACATTGGGTAAAAATGTTTCTCTGAGATTATGGGATAAGATTTTTGAGGGCAGAAGTGTTTACAGAGACCTGAAGTGGCCCTAAGAAAAAGTCTTTCAAATATGGTATTTTTCCCTCTACACAAAACCCCCTAGTCAGTATAGATCACACCTCCTAAAATGAGAAATATGTTGATTTCTAGCATGAAGAACAAATTGTCTCTTGTGTTGTTGATAAAATCATCCGAAGGTCTCTTTTGAAATCACTGCCAGACTAAGCTTGTTTTTTACTGATCTTATAATCTGCATATGAAAGGTTTGATCTGGAATGGAACCTCAGCCCGGATCCTGATTATATTCCCTCAGGTGTAAAAGTGGAAAACTTTAGACCTGAGGGAATATGGGCATGCAGGGCCTGATTCTATCCTTGCTAAGGAAGGTGCAACTGGAATAACTGCAATGAAGCCAGTGGAATTGTTCCAAACTGGCATTTACTACTGGGTCTACAAATTCAGTCAACATTTTTGTGGGGAAAACAACTGTGAACAAAAAAATGGCAACTTAATCAATTTTCAGTTATTCTTACTCATAAAAGTCAGGAACCATACACTCTTCAATTGATTTAATTTATATTTTAAATTAGGATGAAGGAATCTCTTACTTGCTTCAGCTAGAACCGCATTTTTAGCTAATTGAAGAGTTTTCTCTCCAAAGGTTAGATCCTGAGCTCTCAACCCCATCAGAAAGACATCCCAGCTGTAAGTTGTTTTTGCTACAAAAAATTTAATATCTAATCAACGTATTAGAATCAAGCTTCTCAACTTCCTTACCAATACCATGACAATGAGTGGGCCAGCAGCAGGGACAATACAGCAGGAGTATGCCAAGGAACAAATCAGATCTCCCTCTTCTTCTAGAGTTACGGTCACCCCTGGCAGGGCGAGTTCAGAAGTTGGCAGGATCCATCCCCCTTGGCAGTCTCCATGCTCCTGTAGTGCTGGGATCTCTGTGTCTGAGCCACTTGGCTTGCTCAGCAGAGCCAATTAGACTGCTCTTGTATCCCCTCTAAGCCACCTCCTCCAGGGGCTGCAGGGTCCTGCTCTGTCGGGTTTCCTTCATAAGGAAGATCTTCCCAATCCCTGCTCCTTCTTGCTCTTGCCTGAACATTTTCCTTCCTAGAGGAAAGGCACCAAAGCACACACAGTGCTTGATACTGTGACAAAACAATGTTTTCTATTGTCATCGAGAGTTGTTCTTAATTCACCCCTAACGCTTGGTTTTTGCTTTTCTGACTAATATCTCTTTTAAAAGCAGAGACTGGGTTTCTGCAGAGTTGCAAAGATCCAGGTAGGTTTTAGGCTCCTGTCAAGTGATGTTTAAATTTGCTATTTCTTGTGAGAAGATGTGTAAACTTCTTGTGAGAAGTTTACTTAAAAACCACAAAAAAAACCCCCAACAAGCCAACTTCCATGAGCTCACTTCAGCTCAAAACAAACAAACAAATTATATTTCTTATATCTGAATATACACAATAGTATGAAAGCAAAACTTTCTAAATTCTTTACCTGTTTCTCATTCTGAATTGATTCAAGCACATATGCATAATACTGTGGTCTGAGCAGTAGTAGCTTTTTCCAAGCTATCTTAAAAAAAAATACGTCCCTGTCATTATCAAGGACAGAAACTTGGCCATTTCGACGCTGATGACAAAAAATCTTAACCAGCTTCACTGGCTCAGGATTTCACTTCAGAGATAACCACCCTTATTTTAACTCAAGGTTACCAACGATATCCTGTAACAAAAGCAGTGACTGGAACGTGTACTGTGTTTTCTAAACAGAGCTCCCAAAGGACTAAGTAATCTTTTAAAGCGATTCCACAGATGGTACCAGTGCAGTGCAAGGACAATTTGGGTAGCAGAAAGTAACTGCCCAAGAGCTAATAGCCATGCTGGCATTCACTAATTACTCTAATCACCATTAATAATAATTATTCATTTTGGTTTTATATCTTTTCCCACTCAGCTGCCTTAATGTGGCCAACCTAACTGTAATTTTGAGCTCCAAGGTGCCACTGAGAGACAGCAGTTTTGCATCTGAAAATGCCTTGTTCTGCAGAAATCTCTCTCCTTGCAGAGGCTGCTGCTCCAAGCAAGCCCAAACAGGCTCTGCCTGCCCTACACTGACACCTACATCAGCACCCAGTGTTGGACTAAATTTTCACTATTACTCTGAAGTGCAGAAAACAGTGCTGGCTAAAACAAAGGACTTCTTTGAGTTTTTCCCTCTTTTTCTCTTCTTAGCTTGGTCCTTTTTGAAAAAACCCCCAACAGTTAAATCCAAGAATCAAATTCCTGGATTCTTGATTCAGTTATATCATCACCAAAGGGTTTGAAGAAGTGCCACTAGCTTAGGAGAAGGTAAATTCTATACAAATTCATTTGTACCTAAGGTGCTGACAGGCTGGAAGACTGCACCAATTTAAATACTGTTTTCTAAAAGATTGATTAAATCCCTGGACACACCCAGGGCAGATCTGCCCTAACACAGTTGCTGCTGCAAGGAGCCATTAATAAAGTGTCCCACCACGAGAGATGGGGGCTCCTTTGGTGTGTGCCACTGCTCTGCAGCCCAAGGGAGCAAGGGGTGCACAGCGCTGGAGCCCAAATGATCCACCCAGCATTCCCACTGGCTGGATCAAAGCCAGGTGTGCACAGGGAAACCAGAGTCACCTCTGCCCAAAATGCAGAGTCAGCCCATGTCTGCCATCAGCTCAAACAACATTTCTGAGCTGGGTTTCCTATGGATAGCACATCTGTGGGGATCTCCTTGCTCAAGCTTAGCTATGTGAGAAGGATATGCACCTACTGGACATACTCTCACAATTTCTAATGGCTCCTCATCCTTTCTTAACAGAAGCTTGTCATGCAGTTACCTATTTGGGATGTGATGAAAACACATTATGGAAAAGAAATAGATGGGAACAATGAGAAATTATTCCCATCAGAAATTATGCATCACTCCCAGTTTTAAGCCTTCACCCTTTTATTGCCAATAAACCTGTTGAACAATTTGGCATCAGACTGATGCCAGTGAGGGTGTGTCTGTGCTTGGGGCTGCAGGTCAACACCGGGTGAGAAGGAGAAGCTTAAAGCTTAACCTAGGAGAAAAGAGAAAGCAGAGGTGAGTGGTCAGTGAAGGTCTGTCCTTCACACACTTCTCATTTCCTGAGGCAAGTGGAATAAGACTGTATTTAGGAGCTACAACACAAGAAAGGTTTTTTTTGGGGGAAAGTGATGTCAAACATTGTATTCCTGCATCTACTTCTGCATCTTTCCTATTACATACATTAAGAGATCAACACATCTTTATGTCACTGTGACTGATGTAGAATTGCTCGTAATTGTAATCCATTTTCTATTTTTCAGCTCTGTGAAATGGCCTGCAAATATTATTGGAAATGAACATTCCTTTCAGTACTGCAAGCAATAGACCACACATGCAATAGCTTTTACAGAAGATCCAATACAGGAAAGGTAAAAAAGCACTTTGATTATAAATTATTCAGAAATACTTTATGAAATAAAATGTCAATGTGAAAAAATAAAGCAGAAGATGTTGCAGCATCCTATTATGCAATGAGAGGGCATAAAATAAAGGCACATCTTTTGCCACCCCCAAAAGTGAAAAACATACCTGTTCTTGTGTACAAGAACACGGACTTTCTGGGGAGTTAAACTAGCTAAACATGACATTATTGCTGCATGTCAATATGTCCCTTATGAAAAACAGAGGATTCTTCTATGAGGTTTGGGGCTTGACTCATTGATGAGTTAATTTACACTGTTACAGCTCTTCTTAGACCAAGTCCTGCACCAGCATGAAACACGCACACTGCACAAGATAAATATTTAACACACTAAAATTAATTCTTACCAGCTGCAGAATGATTAAGTGGAAAAATGCATCTTTTGTAAGGGTTGTTTGCCACTTTTTCTCTACATTTGTAACACGACTTCTGCTAAATAACATCCAAAGTCTCCTATGGTGGTTCAGACAAAAGTCAGCCCTCAGAATCAGCTCAGCTGCATTCCAGGGTTTTCTAACAATAACTATTAGAGGTTTCCCCCTAAGAAACAGTCCCTACAAGCTGACAATCCAAATAATAAACGCTCATTGTCATTAAAGTGACTAAAAGTGAGAATTCATCTGGATCTCCAGAAATAAAGAAACTTTTCCAAAAAAATCTGAAGAAATATTTCATCTCTTCAACACCAGCCTAGCAAGCCTTTAAATTCATCACAGAGATGTTTTCCAGTACTCATGGTGCAGCTCCTATGCTTGTGAAGAATCACAGGCCCAACCACCAGAAGGATCCAGGTAAGAAGACACCTTTAACTCCAGGCTGGCCCCCCTCCCTGTCCAAGTGACCGAGGAGCCAGAGCAGCACCACGTCACAGGGAATAGATGTGGCACAACCCCCCTGCCTGGTGAACCCACAGCCTCCCAGAGAGCTACAGTGGGACACTGTCCTGCACAGATAAGGCTGCCAGGGGATACAGGAGCAGAGCTTATCCTTCAGCTTGTCCCAGCAGGCTTTCAAGCCTGGCTCTGCACTGTACCATGCCATGACACAATTGCAATGCACATGTGACAGGATGCTGGACTACAACAGAAAGGCTGAAATCATTAATGGCTTTGTTCCATAGTAAGGTAAATGCACATAAACCAACCATGCTGTGGTCCCAGCCTCATTTCCTCTCCTGACCACACAGCCTCTGCATTTTCCCTTGCACTGGCTGCAGACCTCATGCACCCAGGCAACAACCTGCTTCCCTGAGCTGTTCCAGCAGAAAAACTCATCCAAAGAGTAAAAAGTGTTCCGTTGGACTGTCTCCAAGAACTGACTGGCCGTGTCATCACACGAGCTCCTGTGCTAGCAGAAGGGTAAAGGCAGAACCTGCAATTGCCATAAGAGACACAAAAGAGGTGAAGAGGAGTTGCACTGTTCCAGAACAAAGCAGCATCTCACCAGGACTGAGGCCCATGCACCTTACATGTTGCACTAAATAATGGTCTCTAGGGACCACACAGCACAGGAAAACCTCACTTGAGTTATCCAGCATTGTGTTCACAGAAGTAATTGTGAACAAGGGAGTTTTTGTGACTACTCACCAGTTTTTCTCATATTTAGTTTTAGCAAAGAAAAGAGTAAATTTGATCCTGATTTTGCATTTAGCTTTTTTTAGTGATTATTTTTTCAGTTATGCTCAACTTCCCCATCTATTCTGTGTAGTTTTCGTGCCAAAATTACAGGAAGCTTTCCCAATGCAGACTTTCATATACTTATTAGATGGAGTTGCAGTTGACCTCAAGGCAAATACACATCAGATAAGAAAACTCAGAACACAAGAATCAAGGGTAAAGTAGTTTGAACCAGAAATGCAGCTGATGTGTCTGGACCTTATTAAAGCATTTGATACAGTGCCTCAAAAAAAAAGCACTTGAAATATTAATTCATATTTGTGTAGATCTGAGGACTTTCACATGTTTTGAAAATGATTGGAAATTGTAGGGTTATGAAAGTGGCAGCAAGGGGTTTAGGTTTTTACTTTTCTATTTTTCAGATCCTGTACTGCCTAGTGTGTAACTGAAGTTTCTTGTGGCTGCTGTTCTCTCATGCTGGTTAGACAGAACAAACCCTCTCTAGCTTTGCTCTCCAAGGACATCTAGATTGTCCCAGGCCCCAAAATATGTAAATGAAGGTCTCTGAAGAGGAGGGCAAACTTAGGGTAGTTACATCATTAACTGGGGCTGTAATTGGAGAATTGATCCTGATATACAAATGGACCAAACTCATAAAAAGGGTGAAGAACTCGTGACCCGGGGTCGATCTTGGGTGTAGCCTTTTGACTTCCCAGGGTGTACCTTGAAGGCCCTTCAAATAAATACCTACTTCTATTCCCTTATTTTTGTCTAGTCTCTGTTTTTAGGTGGCCATCTCAGGCATCAAGGGCAGTGCCTGGGATAATCTGACATACCTCTTTTAACAGTGAACTAATTAAATAGGAAGATGATGCTAAATGGGAAACAATAGCAAGCAAAAAAGACCCAAACCAAATCAAACCAAAACAAAAAAAAAAACCAAAACCAAAATAGACAAACTACCAGAAACATACATTTTAGAATATACAAATGCCTGAGTAAATACAGTGAGATTTCATTTAAAAAAGGGAAGTTACCAGAGTTAGATGAAAAAGTCCAAATTCATCAGGCAGATTAGCTCTGAGGTTGCAAACCAGTGTGGGCTTTTAAAAAAGGGTGATTATTGACTCCACAGGCTGAGTAGCTGCACACTGTGGACAGTGACAGCAAAAGTCACCTTTTTTTTTTTTTTTTTTTAGAGACACAACCAAGATTTTTAAAGGATTTAAAAATACCTCTTAGGATACATTATAAAAACAATATGTCTCTCTGTACAGAGAATGTTCCTACTTTTCTCTGTTTGACTTCAGCCCATTATTTCAGTTTATGCTAAGCTAAGCTATGTTCCCTCTTCTGCTAGGACAATGAGAACTGTCATCATAGTTTACAAATATTCTGCTTTTCATCTTTCCAACAAGTCAGTCTTTCCAAATGATGGTTTCCCCTCTTTATTTGGCTCTTCAAGAATGCTCAGAGCTCACGGACAAATCCCTAGCATGGAAGAACTGAGAAGGAGAGGGCTTTCCTTAGAATTTGCTGTGAAGCATACCTGATCCAGCATGTCACACGGCAGAGGAGTGTGACACAGCCCTCAGCCCAGAGTTGACATGCCCAAGATGCAGCTTTAGCAAGACAGCAAGGCAATGCAGTGTACCTGAAACATGGGCCTTATTTGCCTAGAGCTATCCTCAGAACTACGGAGAAAAATAATCACTGTTATGGCCTCTGCTACACCTGAAGATAAAACAGAGAGTTCTCTGAGTTACACAGTGATGGAGTGAAATCTATCTGGTAGTTTAACACATGACATTACCAGCTATGGCCATCTCATTGTTTGCATGGTACTGTACTTCATTAAACTGGTCAAAAGCTCTCAATTGTATAGCGACGTCAGGATGTAAATAACAACATCAGCATCTCCTTCTCCCTCCAGCTTCTGGAATAAAATATCTTTTCTTTTTCAGTGTGCATAATAAAAGAGAATCACAGCGCACAAAATGTTCTTTCCGAAAAGCAGTAAAGTATCAGTTAGCCTGGGAGCTGCGGTGTATGAAAGAGATGTCCTGCCTTCCCATGTTAACCCTTCATCTGCCACGTTCTTGCCTAACGAGTGTCATGTCATTGTAACCGCTGGTCCCAAAGCTTAATGACAATCGGGAATCCTCGTTAACCATTAAAATCACCAGAACGCTTTAAAAAAAACTCACGCCAGGATCAAAAGGCTGCCCGGCACCCAGGCGCGTTCCCCGCAGCGCTACAGATCGGAGGGGCTGCGGGAGAGCACCGAGCCCCACCGGGCCGTGCTGCGGGGGCGGCTCCCGCCGGCG
>VXAC01002274.1:229935-243834 GCA_013399225.1 Rhipidura dahli
GCGGCCGGGCCCGGCGGTGGGGGGACAGCGCGGCCGCTGCTCCGGGAAGTCCGGCTGCGGTATGAGCCCCGAGAGGCCGCGGGGCGGGTGGGCGGCGGCGGGGAGCGCACGGGCGGGGCGGGGTGACGGGTGCCAGCCCTGTCACGGCCACCGGCCCCACGCCCGGCCCGATGTCACGCTGGGCCCTGCGGTACTGGCACGGCCCGAGGCGGTGGGGATGGGCTGCAGGGTGACCCGACGAGGGGTCACGGAGGGTCCGGCCGCTCAGGAGCGAGGGCAGGGCGCGCCTTGCCAGCAGAGATGACTGGAAGGGCCTCCCTGGGGAGCTGGAGCTTCGGATGTGCGCGGTCCCCGCCTCTGCGGGAGCGCATCCCGGGTGCTGAGCTCCTGATGCAGAAGGACAGAATCGCGTTTAAAGAAAACTGGCTTACTGTTGCCCCCACCTGGAAGATAATTGGAGAGGTTCACTATGGTTAGGAGCAGGACAGGAACACGATGTTAAACGCGCTTTGTGTTTTCCCTTTTATGAAGTTAACAAGTTGACATATAGAAGAAGCTGTAACAGAAGTGTATTATCTTAAAAGAGACTGAGCCAAAGTTTCCTACAGTGTACTGAGTATGGTTTCATTATGATTTTATTAGAAGGCTGTTGAGGCCTCTGACGGTTGCTTAAAATAAGCTGTATTATTTAATTCTTTGAAATTCTAATTTAATGTGGGAGACTGAAACACTACACTGAACACTTTAAACAATTTATGGAAGATTATTTAATTAATGGAGCTCTAAAATAGAGCTAAGAGACTTGTTGCAGGGATTAGTATTTCACTGGCCATTGATTTCAATTTTTATGCAGTGAGAGGAGCCCACATTAAAGCATGGACTTTCAGCATCACTGTAAAAGTGGAATGCAGTAGTGTAATTTGTGATTGACCATTCGGTCGAGGTAGCTGTAGCAAGACAGTGGTTTTCCCTCTTGGTAAGTTTATCCTCTGTGTTGGAAGTAACGAACAGTAGAAAACGGTTTTGTTCTGTGAGGTTGGAACATCAAAGGTGTCTTTGAAATGTGACAAGACGCTCATGATATAAAATGGAAAAACATTGCCATACAGCTGGTTTTGTAGTATATTAAGGAAAGCAGTCTATATAGATACTGTTCTACGTTGCAGGATAATTCATTTGGTGCCTGAATTTTTTAAACTTAATTAGTTGTTATAATCTATTATATTGGGAATAAGATAATGCTGCTTATTCCGTGTTTCTACACAGTACTGTAATGGAATGAGGTAATTATTTTCGTGCTTAACAGTTCAAGAATTTTAAAAGTGATCTTTTAGTATGTGTATTTTGCAAGCTGTCTGCATGATATACTGAAAAGTATCCTCTAAATAGACCTTTACTTGACCACTTCTGTTTATCACAAGTGCAAAGGAATTTACTCTGTAGAAATGTAAAGACAGCAGATGAAGATGTGTGATGTGTTTTATGACTGCACAAGTGATGTGTGCTGTGCAATGTCTTGATTATCACAAACCCCCTGACGCCCAAGAAACCCCACAAACCAAGCAGTGTTTGTACAGACTCTGATGATGGACACAGTTTGTGGAAACAGTAGATGATTTTTGTGTCACTTATGTCTATTGAAAAAGATCCGCACCAGCCTTTTAAAGTTGTATATCACAATATAAAGGCCCTGAGGAGATAAATTACTGGGATCAACTGTGGCTCTGACCGAGATGTGTGTATTTAGACCAGTGTTTTCCAACTTGGAGTTGCTCGTTAGCTGTCTAAAAGGTTATGCCTCCTAAAATCAGGCCTGACCGTTAGCCCCTGTTGACTTCAGCAGTAGTTGTAGATGTTCTGCACCAAAGAAAATGACAAGACTTTTATTTAAGCATCTAAATGAGAATTTAGGTGCTTGACTTCAGGTACAAATGTTTGAAAATTTGGGCCTTAACCTCTCTGTTCTTCAGTTAACACATCTGTAAAGTTTGATAATAGCATTGACCTACCTCACAGGCAAGATGTGAGGCTTTATTTATTAAAATGTTTTTAAGCAATTGGAGATCCTTGAAGAGGAGGTGCTATAGAAGTGAAAGTATTATTATGAATGATACTGTAGTAGGAATAAATACATGTAAATTAACGGACATAAACAGCAGCAATGTTTTCTAAGAAAAATAAATATATAAAATATGTACATGTGTACATCATATGCACCAATACATGATTTACCTGTTTGTGCTTCTCCTGCAAATGCAGCGTGTGTACCTGCATTTCTGTTTAACCAGGTAAGCTCCAGTACCCTGCAGTTCAGGTGAGCCCAGCCAGCAGTCACCGCTCCAGCTCCGTCTTTGAGACATCCAGAGGTAGCTCTGAGTGCTCGTGGAGCTCAGCTGGAGGTCCCTGCATTGTTCTTTTCTTTCCTTTGCCTTAGTCCTGCAGGCTTTGGCTGCAGGGAGCTGCTTGGGAGTGCCAGGGTTGCTGCCAGCACTTTGGGCACACCAGTGAGCTCCCTCCTGGGTGGGAATGTGTGCAGGAGCTGCTGTCCCACAGAAGCTGTTATGGAGCTGTGCCCTGAATTATTGATTACAGTAAGAAATATATAGCCCATCCTTTTCTTTACTTTCCACATCATAGTTTTAGTCTTGCCTTTTCTCTGTAAGCAGTATTTGCCATTTTGACTAAACCAATGGTTTCAACTGGGATCCATGGACTTCTAAAAGAGTTGCAAAAGGTAAGTAAGAAAAGCAGATCAATCATCAGAAGCTTAAATCTGTTGTGTGAGGGTCAACTTTAAAGCATTTAGAGGTTGGCACAATACAAAAAGTTGAAGATCACAGGCCTAAACAGGATTTTCAGGCTAATTCCCATTAAATGATATTATGTATCAGGTTCTTACCCATATATTTCAAATATATCAAATATATCAGAGCCAAATTAAAATGGATAGTCTGATCTTATGCCAAATTCTTTTCTCTGCTTACACAAAGTTTGGGAAACTCCACTGGTTTCAGGAGTGTTAGTCTGGATCCACATCACAGTACTAGTCAGAAAAAACCATGCATTGTATACATCTCTAGCTACTGTAGAATCCCAGTATTATATTTGTATTTTGGGTTCCTTTGAGTGTACAGATTGCTTGTCTAAAGCCAAACTTTGCTCAAGTTTCAGTAAAAAAAAGTTAAGTAAAAATACAAAAAGATGAAATCTGTGTGGCTGGTGGTGGTTTGTTATTGTAGCTAGTTCGGTCACAACACTTGTGTGTTCTGGTTGTTTAAAAACACACAGAGATATGCAACAGAAGGGTGTGCATCAGTCACACAATCCACCCATCTTGCAGAAAAAGTGTCTATTTGGGGCACTCTGTGGGAAAGCAGGGAAGACAGGGCAATCAACAACACTGTGGGGGAAATAATAGGAAATACAAGCTGCTGGCTGGGTTTTTTTCCCTTGTGCTCAGTTTTTGCTATTTGTTTTTTCTACTGTGCAATATTTTCCTGTCTTACCCAGTCTGGGGTACAAGGAATGGAAACACCAAGAAAATAAACAAAGGCCTGAAGCTTTCTCAGAAATTTTTTGACCTCTCCATGATCACAGTCTGTGTAAACTCTGAAAGATCTGTAGTTTCCTGTTGTGCCTAAAGATCTCTACATTTTTGTAGCAATAATCCCCAGTTCCTCTGCCTAACTGAAGCATACTGGACTCCAAATGGGAAAATCAAATGTGAAGTTTGAGACTTGGAATAGGCTGCCAGATGTCAGTCATGTTAGACTCAGAGAAGCAAAGAAAAGCAGATTGGAGGGCAGAACCCAGATAATCAACGCACAGCCTGAGTGAGGGGTCATGTGCTACAAATGGGGCTTTTCCATCTCACCTGGGACAGGTGACTACCTGCTGCTGGAGGACAGTTCTCCCTGGGGCCAACAGCAGCTGCAGGAGAAGGATCAATATGTGCTATTTGTGGGCAGCTTCTGCCATTGACAATGTGTGGCGATGCATTAGGGTGATCACTGCCACAGCTTCTTTCATGTTGCCCATCTGTGTAACTTGTGCCTATGAAGTCAATTTTTAAAAAACAATTATGTTTTTACTATTTATCATGTACCTTCAGTGACAGAGTTATTTCTGCTTTCTCCTTTGAAAGTGTCTCTAATAAATCCTATGGTTGCAGAGAAGAAATTATATTCCTTTTTTTACCACTAGCCCACAAGTAGTAAAGAATCACACAATGTTCATTTATGTAGTGGTGGGTATTCATCTTTGGAAAGGCAGGTTTGACAGAAAAACACTTAAATGTTTCATAAATGCATGGAAGAAATATTATCTAGTTGGTTAAAAGGCCTGCATATGGATAGACTTTTCTATTTCATCATGCAAAAAGCAACATAGCAATTACTTACATGTTTATGATAATATGAAGTTTAGCACAGAGCCAAATAATGAATGGGTAGCTAACAGCAGTGGGTACTGGGTTGTACATGCCTCCAGTTAGAGCAATAACCTGTATTTCCTGAAGTAACTGGTAGTTTGTCTCCCATCTAGTTTTGTCTGTGTTGAGACACCATTTTGGAAGCACATTTTGAAAATCAGAATTAATCATAGTACTATGGGCTGAGAACCTCAAAAGACCTCAAAAGACCATCTTACTCTGAAAAGTGAGTTTCTGTCTGCATTTATACTTCTAAGAACAGAGAAGAATAAATTTCTGGTATTTTTTCCTTTCACTGTAAAAATATATTTTTAAAATACGGTGAATGAAAAGTGCAATGGAAATATTGTTGTTTCTGACCTTAATGGTCTTTGTAGCTCGAATCCTTGTTCACAGGGAATCAGGATTTTTTTTCAAGGCTTACATCCCAAGGTGGCACATTGTGTGTAACACTTCATATGAAATGTCTTTCACATGTAATGGGAGAGTGAGTTTCTGCACACTTGCCACAGGCTTAGAGGTACAGCTGTAGTAACAGGGTTAATGTGGATTCCCTGTTTAGATCCTAAGTTGCTGAACAATTTCACTGGAGTGGGAGAATTCTTCCAGCTGGCTGTCCTGGTTGTGCAAACAGACAAAACCCTGCGGAGTGGGAATTTGAAGTGTGAGTGGAGTGCAGTTTCTCTGTAGGTGTGCCATGTGTGTTCAGACCTGGGGCTGAACAGCTTTGCTTAGGGCAATGGCCTTTGTGAATCCCTCGGGAAGGTGCTGTAGCAGCACCCTTGATTATGTTCATGACTGCTACAGTTCTATCTCTTTCCCATAACAGGTTTTTGGTTCTCTGCATCACCAAAAATTTTGACAACTGCTGGAGAAGCCAATATTTAAACATGAATGTGTCCAGAGGAATGGTTTTTAACCTGCTGACTCAAGCACAAACAGTTAAGTTGTTATTAATATAGTATGAGATGTTTTTATGGACACAAAATTGAGAGTCTAAAATTCACTGAAATTAAAAGCATCTGACTTTGTCAGAGCTCCTTGTGTGCGCTTAAATCCTCCTGAGCTCAATGGCCCTTTCCCCCATGTTTTTGATATTTTGTAGCTATTCTGTCCTTGTCTGTTCTTCTAGTCTCGAGAAGAAGCTTTTCTGACTGGAGGTTAGTTGATTTTGTTATCAAAATCAACTTGTTATATTGCCAAAGAATCTAAAAGATAAAGAAAAGATAAAGGAAAAAAAGACTAGAAAAAGATAAAAGATAAAAAGATAAATATTTATATTTGTTTGTAATAATCTTTTCTCATTTGAATCACATAAGAGGCAGCTCCCTGTCAGTTATCCATTGGTGCAAGATCTTCACACAAACAGCATGAATGTTCCCTTCATGTTACAAGCAGGTCAAGGAAGCAATGGGTTTTTCATGGCAATGATTCCTAACGTTTCTGAAGGGTATTTAAATTTGATGGCTCACTTTTATTAAAGCTAGAAAATCCTGCAACTTACCCTGCTTTCACATTTTATCCAGGTGCATGTAGAAATGGAGATGGCTGGAAGAAATCCCACAACTACATTACCAAAATATGGTTTGTGTCATGGAGGAGGCATACGTTTGTACCAGGCACATCCAGCTATGCTGATCTTTGATCAATGCTGCATAAAATACTCTTGCTTATGTTTAGGGAAGGAACAGTGTTGGCCTTCTGCCTGTATCTGCTCTTAGTGAAAACACCTGGGTCTGAAACCGGCCTCACAGCTCAGTATCTGAGCTGTCTCAGGCGTGTTGTTCACGTGTCATGCAGATTGAGAGATTTGGCATCAAGGTGATCGTAATCTCTTACAAATAGCTTCAGCTGAGAAATATTTCAGCTGTTTTGAAAAGATTTTACAGTAATCAAATACCATGAGGTTGATTAGTGTCATTGGATTATGAAATTTGAGGGGAATAGCTTGAATTATTTTTTTTTTTTTTTTTTATTTCTCCCTCAAACCTACTCCTGATTCGTCAGGAAACCTGAATTTTAGACTTCAGCCCATTACAAGTCTAGATGTAATCTACGTTTCCCCATCCTGCCTCTAAGTTGTTTAATCGTTTAGCAAAATCTAACAAATCCATTTTAGTTATTATTTTGTGATTTTTTTTTATTAGTAATAAATAGCAACAACAGCATATGGGGTTTGGCTGAGGTTTTGTTTGTTTGTTTAGTTGGGTGTTTTCGTGAGTGAAATTTGAGTAATATGCTTGAGATAAAGATCAAAATTTGCTTTCCTATAAAATGGGGAGAACAAAACTTTTTATGGCTTAGAAAAAGTGATGATAAGCAACAATGCCAGCTTGGTTTCCATGTGGAAAATCAGGAGTCGTTGGTTGGACAGTTAATATTAGGAGAAAGTATTCCTCTGTGTGGAAAAAAAAAAATCTGATACTACTGGAAACTCCGAAGTAAATTAAATGAAACCATAAAATAGAAAATGCACTTTCTTCTAGTCAGGTGGCAAACCTTTCTACGTAAGAAGAAATTTAGATCTCCCTGCATTATGTAAGTGTCAACTCTGGCTGGAAAACAGGTAACATTCTGGTTGTCTGGAAGTTCCTTCTGCTTCCTTTCTGAAGGGGAGGGGAGAATCTGTCTTTGCTAATGGTCACTAATGCTATTAGTCCAAATATTAATTGGGTCTGTGGCTCCCGAAAAAAAAAAAATCCAAACAAACACCCTAAGTTCTTTATTTTCTGTGAGCAGTTGTTTAATTTCGGCCCGAGGACGAGCACCAGCTCTCCCCTCGTTCCGGGAGTTGTATGACCGGGGACAGCGGGGGGGCCCGGGCCGAGGAACAGCCGCCCCTGAGGATGCCCGCGGGCCCGTGCGGTGAGCGCCCCGAACCCCACATCTCCCTCTGTGTCTGTCCTGCTGTGTTTGCTTAGCCCAGTGATGCTCTGACGTTGGAAGCGAGCGCTCGGCACTGACGGGAGCCGGGAAGCGGGATCCCTGTAAATCCAGCACGGGACGGGTGGCGGGGAAGGAGACGGCAGAACAGCGGCATCAGCCGGCTCCCGGCCCCGCTCGGGGATGGGCAGTGACCGCTGCGGGGAGCGGGGGATGGAGCTGGGGGATGGAGCCGGGAGATGGAGCCGGCCGCCTCCCACCCGCTCCCGACCCTGCTGGGCTGCCCCGGGTCCCGGATTCACCCGCTCGGGCGGCGGAGGG
Source organism: Rhipidura dahli (assembly GCA_013399225.1). NCBI lineage: Eukaryota > Metazoa > Chordata > Aves > Passeriformes > Rhipiduridae > Rhipidura > Rhipidura dahli. The sequence goes on from VXAC01002274.1 coordinate 237,569, forward strand.
CACGGCCGCAACCCCGGCACCGGCGGGACCCCTCTCCGGTCCTTTCGTCCTACTTTTCTTTCTCTTTCTTCTCTTCGCTTTCTTTCTCTTTTCTTCTTTCCTTCCTCCTTTACTTCTTTCTTTCACCCCTTCTCATTTTCTTTCTTTTTCACTCTCTTTCTGCTTATCCTTTCGCAAATTTTAATTCAGTTCATCTTTATAAGAATAAGCGATGAAATCATACAGCTGTGGGCGAAATACCGATTAATGAATTCAATGTCTGTGCTAGTAGGGCCACTTCTCCCTTAAAATCGTTAATTCCTGTCTCCATCGTATTGGATAGAGGGCGAAGAAGCAGGGAGGGAAGGAGAGAGGGAGGAAAGAATGTCCCAGAAGACAGTTGGGACCGTTGGGACGGTGTGCTGGACCCCTGCCGGTGCCTGTCTGTTGGCAGACCCGGAGTGGGTCGCGCAGGGCCACGGGTTTCTCCCAGCCGCTGTGCAAATGCCTTGTTCCGCAGGCAGATGTGTCTGAAGATCCGAGCCTCGGGTTCCTAAAGCCTCCTGATCTCTGCTGCAGTAAAACTCCCGGTGGAAATCTGTTGTGACACTGCTGCAATTAATAATCTCTGGTGTTTTTACTAGTAATTAACGAGGATTAGACGCTTCGTTTTGAAATGGGGCCGTTAACTACGGAGGAGGTGGGGAAGGCAGGCGCGCGTTTCCCGTGGGTGACTCGCCGGTGAGCGCGGGGAGCCGGCCCTGCCCTCCCGGCGGGGACACGGCGGGACATTGCCGCCCCTCTCTGACATGCACTCGAAATTCCATGATAATCTTTAAAGTCATAAATAAATAACACCGCCTTGTCCTCCCATCTCTTCGCAGCCTCCGTGGCCCGCTAGAAGGAGCCCCCGGGGCTCTGCGGTCCGGGGCCCGTAACCCGCAGCCGCAGCCAGCCCCAGGACTGCAGATGTATCCCTGTCCTGGCTCGGAGGGCACGTGTCAGTGCGGAGTGGCAGCTGTAGTATCACTTACTGCAGGATCTGGTAGTAATCAGAAAGGTGAGGAGTTAGTGAAATACATGTTGTATTTATTGCCAGTTTACAGGGCGGCCGGTGCTGCAAAGTGAGCCATTTGTAGGGTTAAGTGTTTCAGCCTTCGCCCACGAGCAGCCTCGCCGGTTACGGGGCGATGGATTATGGCCGTTCCCGGGACCACCTCCCACCCCCGGGGTGTTTGTTTGTTCCCTCTCACGGCTCCCTTTGGGGCCCTGGCGATGAGCGCTATTTCGGATCTTCCCTCCATGGAAGCGCTTTGCCGCTACCCTCCAGATTCCTCTTCCCTCCGTGGTGCTAGCACAGGCGATCTCCGAGGATGAAACCCTCGGAGGAAATTCTTCCTTAGGAGTGGCAGAGGCAGGGTGCCCTCGTCTCTCCTCGGCTTGGTCAGCGGAGCTCGAGAGTGATCTCGGACTGGGCTCGGGGGATCTGAGGTGTTCTGTCCCCTATTCCTGGTCTTCTGCAGAGACTCCTCCCGTACTGAGCTGCCCCTTCTCCGACTGCCAGGCGCACTGTGGCTGTAAGTTAATGAGAACGTTACAACTCAAAAAGAAAAAAAAAAAAAATGGTGCTGAAGCGTGCGGATGGGACATAAAAGAGATGGAAAAAGGTTCAAAGCTTCCAGTGATGACTTTTCAACCTTTATTTATGTGCCTATTAATGCAATATCCATCATGGAGATACGCATCTTTATCCGTTCAACTGATATGCTGGGAATCAATTGGATATGCAGATTACATTTCATAAGTTTCCAAATGTTAATCTCCCCGGCCCTTTGCTGGTAATTTCTTTTTTTGCCAAATAGTATTATGTTTCTGCCACAAAAAAAAAAAAAAAAAAAAAAAAAAAAAAAAAAAAAAAAAAAAAAAAAAAAAAAAAAAACCCAAAAAAAAAAAAAAAAAAAGAAAAGAAAAAAAGGCAAAACCCTCAAAAAATAATTAATCTTTAGGCTACTTGTCTCGAATTATTGCTAAGGCTTGGGCCCAGGTGCCAGCCCAGGAGCGAGCCCCTCCTGCCCGCTCGACTGCCAGCCCGGGCCTTCCCAGGGCACCGACCCCCTGCCCGGGCTCCTCCGGGGCGAAGGTATCTGCGGGCTCGGTCGGCCCGCTGCCCCCGCAGCGCGGTGCTCCGTGGGCCAGGGGAGGTGTTCGAGCTGGTACTTTTCTCTTCTAAACCCGGCGGTGGGGTCTGGTTCCCTCCCAGCCTTACAGCCCGGAGACCGGGGAAGTGTCCCGCTGATCCCACCGCCGCATCCCGCTGCCCTTCGCGGGTGGCTGCCCCGGGCGGCGGCGGCGGGGCTCCCTCAGAGCCCCTGGCTCGACGAGTAATGTCCCCGGACACCTCTGGGACCAAGAACGGGCGGAGGGTGATGTGCGAAAATAAGGTGCGGAGAGGCTTTACTGAGAGGGCTCCATGGCGGAGCTTGTTTCTGAGAGTGAGACAGGGCTGTACGGGGCTGCCTGTCACTGTGACCGGTCAGTTCTCCAGTGTGACCGCCGCCGGGGTGTCGCGGGATGCCACCACCTGCCGCCCCCCTACCTGCCCCGCTTCTGTGTCCCACCAGCCCCCGACACTCCCCAACGCGTCCCGTCCGGAAGCAGGGGATTCGATAACCGTTCATATTACACTGGCCCCAAATTACTTGAACACTACTGAAGTTTCTCTGTGGCATTTTACAACTCGCCGTCCTACGTGGTCACTCTCGTCCGACACCGGTTTGGCTTTACGCGCCTCTGGTCCGTGGCAGCGCTCGCATGCCCCCGCGCGTGGCTTGCGGTGGGGAAGGACCCTCCTAACACGGAGCACACGCTCGGGGCTGGACAGCGGCCACTGAAAGCCCGCAGCCCCAGCCCCGTAAGCCCAGCTCTCCATCCCGCCGGGCACACTCTCCTCTGCCCTGTCCGGGAGGCCGTGATCGGGCGGCAGAAGGTCCCCCAAAGGCACAAACCCGCTCGCTCTGTGGGAGGGGGAGGAAGAGGGAAACCTGTGTGAAGGGAAAGGAGTTAGGCAGCGGGTGAAGCCGAACCGGGCAGCCCCGAGAGTCTCCTCGGCCGAAGACTCAAATCCAGAGGTTTCTTTTTGACGTGTTTATGGCGAGGGCACGGTGGAGTAGGAAACAGCGGTTACAGGCGGTCATACTCAATAGTTATGCCAGTATTGACTTTCTTCGTTCGTTCTTACTGTTTTTAGTGTTGGTGTTTTTCGATTTTCTTTCTCTCTTTTTCTCTCTCTTTTTCCCTTTCTCTCCTTGTCTACTCCTTTCCTTTCCTTTCCTTTCCTTTCCTTTCCTTTCCTTTCCTTTCCTTTCCTTTCCTTTCCTTTCCTTTCCTTTCCTTTCCTTTCCTTTCCTTTCCTTTCCTTTCCTTTCCTCTCCAAGCACACATTTTTATGTACGAAACCATAGTCTCCTCTCCACCTCCCTAGGAAATAGCCGCGGAATTCGCTTCGAAACCCGTATGAGACATGAATTTGTGCGCGCAAAGCCGGAAAGAGTGTAATTGATTTATTTCTAATAGAGGGGAGACCAACACTGTTTATCGTTCAAAATTGATTGCCTGTGTTCTTAATAGCTCTAATTTTCACTGTCCATTTGATGTGCTGCAGGTTTAATATAGAGCACTTACTAATCCAATTAAAAGTGCACCTGGTCTAGAAGAGCTCTGTAATTAGCAGGAGCGTTTTTAGCTATTTCCACTGGAAAACCGTGAAATCATCTCTGCTGGCCTAAAGGACTGTAATATGGGGGTGGGGGCGAGGAGGGGAGGGAGGAGCGGGGCCAGGCATTCGTGCCTAATCTTTTTGCCTTGAATTTTTCACAGCTCCCGTGCGGGAAGATGAGGCTGTTTCATCGCGGGGCACTCGGTGTCTGGTAGCGCAGAACCGCGAGGGCGAGACTAGGTGGGTTTCACACCGCTTTCCCCTGCCGTCCATGTGAGCCCGGCCCGGGAGCCTGTCCTGGGGAAGCAGGGCTCGGTTTTGGGGCTGTGGGGACGCGCTGGGGTGGTGGGGGCCACGGCAGCCCCACGGGGCCGGGCGCGGAGCGGGGAACTGGAGCTGCTGCGGGAGCTGCCAGCCCTGTCGGAGAGGCGTCCAGGCCGCCCCTGCCCCGGCCCCGACCCCTGGCCGGCAACGATCTCCGGGAGCAGCGACGGCTCCGGAGCTCCCGAGACGGTTTCTGGCAGGGCCAGCACGGGATGGGCCTGCCAGGACTGTCCCGGGCGCGACATTGGCTCCACGCAAAAACACGCGGCACGCACACCAAGGCGCGTCGTTAAAGGAGCGGGGGGAAGCAGCTAAAACCACTGCCCAGGCTGGCTCTCCTGCCGGGATGGGGGGTCGAGGCTGTCCCCATTCGCGCCTCTCCTTGCGTTGTCGAGGATTACGGCCCGAGCATCAAAATGGCACCCATCGCGATGGGTGGGAAGGGTTTCTGCTCCCATGCTTGGAGCCGCAGCGGTACCGGTGGGGAGTGAGAAGGCCACGGGGATGCTGTTAGCGCCGGGTGCACTTTGTGCGGCCCTGCTCCCCGTCTTGGGGTTACCAAGCGCGAATTAAACCCTAAAGAATTTCGTTCCTTTTTTTCAATAACATTTCTACCGACTTCCTTCCTCCAGTAAAAGCCTCGTGGCGAGTGGCGCGGCGTGGTTTATGGAGCGACGGCTCGGGCCGCACGGCTTCTGCCACCCCGGCTCGGCGGGGCCGCCGGCCCGGGCGCTGCTCCGCTGCCGCAGGCGCTCTACCGCCCGGCTCGGCCCGGCTCTCACGGGGCTGGGTTTCCATAGGGCTCGCTAACGGGTTTCCCGGAGCTCCGGTCATCGGGGTGTTGGTAGAACACAAACGGTTTGTGAAATACACGGTGACTTTCACAGCGCGCGAACTTTTCCTGCCAGCCTTTTCCTTGGGGTGCGGGAGCGTTCCCTGGCAGTACCCGGTATTTGGGTCTGTTTGTGTGCATTTGAAAGAGAGGGAAACCTCTCGGTTTCGTGGCCGGCGCGTGGGGCTGGAGAGAGAGAGGGACCACGGGCTAGAGCCTCCCCGGGGCGCGGCGGGTGCTGGTTCTGCTGCGGACCCCTCGCCCCCATGGCGGAGCGGGCCCGACGCAAACTCCGAGTTTCCCCGGGGGCCGCGCCGTGCTGCTGCCCGGTCCCTCGGCGGCCGGTTCGCTTATTATTGAGGCTCCGGAGTTCGGCCTAAATAACGCGAACCCCCGCCCTCCCTGGGGCCGGCCCCGGCCCCGCAGCGATCGTCCGGCTCGTAAAGGGGACGCGGACTGGGAGCCCAGAAAACATTTTCCCCCCTCATTTCAAAGGAGGAAACCTGAGCGATTCTCATCCTTTTGATTGATTAAGGTCTTGAATAACTTGAAGCTCGGGAGTGACAGTTCCTGAATAGACGATTGCAAATAAAGAGCCCTGTGGAAAGCCGGGCTGGCACTTCGGAGTGTAAAAGAGGCGAGTTTGCTGGCACTTACCAAGTTATAAATAAAAGGCCATGCACAATGGTACCTTCTCTAAGGACAGACAGTCTTTACAACACTCCTGGCGTCATATCCTGCTGTGGGCACTCCAGCTCCGAGGCAGACTTTACCTCTTTTATTTTTCCAGCAGTTTAGTTTGAATACTACAATAAATTCCTGGGAACAAATGCTTGTTAGTAAGACTTCAACACGCACCGCCTCGCACCCACACACACTCGCATATAAACGCTCATGCACACGCGTGAAACGCAGCGACACTCTTGTCCCACCGGTTTTTAAAAGCAGACATCCCCACGGAGATCTCACTGGCAGCTCTTGCTTGCAAAACTCTAAGCACCATTTGTTCCAGAGACGTTTCTTGTGGACGGAGAGAGATTTTGGTAGTACTTTCGATTTCAAAGTAAATAAGTAAAAGGAAAGAATAAAGGAAGAAGCATTTTTTCCTTAAAATGAAAAAGGTTGTTCCCCCCACCCTTCCGTTGGTTCTCGGGGACCAGAGCCAGGAGAAAAAACGCTTCATGGGAGTCAGACGGGGACTGTCCTGCTGAGTCCCGCAGTGACACGGGGTCCTGAGGGATGCGATGTCCAGGCCTCCCCGGTTTGTGCTTCTCTCCCGGCGCTGGGGCGGCTGTCGGGGCACCGAGTAGATCCCCATCGCCCGCCGCCGTCTGCTCGCGGCGGAAGGGCCCAGCACGGCTCTGCCCGCGGGGTCAGCTCGGGGCTGTGCTGTGTCCTGCGGTGCGGTGCGGTGCG
>VXAC01002274.1:243861-286843 GCA_013399225.1 Rhipidura dahli
CCCCGCCGCTCGACAGCCCTCCCCGCGCCCTGCCGCGCCGCCCGGCGGGGCTCCCGCCCGGCCCCTGCCCTCCCTGTGCGGGGCAGCGCGGGTCACTGACAAAGGGGCAGCGGCGGAGCTGCCTCCTCCCCGCCCCTCGGCGGCATCCCCCACCCCCTCCGGGACCGCTCCTGATTCGGCGGGGCCCGCTGACAGCGCAGGTCTCCCCTAGATCAGCCCTCACCTGGATATAACCCTGCCGGCCGCTGCCGCCGCGATGACAACTCTGGCAGGAGCTGTCCCCAGGATGATGCGCCCCGGGGCCGGGCAGAACTATCCCCGCAGCGGGTTCCCCCTGGAAGGTAAGGCCGCGCCTCTGCTGCTCCTGGTCGGGAAAGGGAAAATCCCTCCGTGCCAGGACGCCGGAACAAAGCGGCCCCCTCGGCCCGCCAGAACTGGCACACGGAGGACTTCAGGACAGCCGCCTAGCTCCCGCCTAGGCTGTCAGAACGGGGGTTTGTCCCAGGACGGACACCGGTCGAGCCACTGCAGCCTGCGGCTCCGGTCTCGCACCCTGCGAGCAGCCCGTCCCGGGAGCGGGAGGAACCTACCGGGAGGTCGGCAGCGCAGCCGCCCCCGGCTCTCTTAGAGGAGTGGAGGGTGGTGGCTCGGGGAGCTCAAAGTTCGGGTAGAAGTTAGGAAAAAAATTAAACTCAAACAGAAGCAAAGCGAATCGAAAGGAAGTTTAGAATCGTGGCACCGGGTCGCTGCGAGTGGCCGCTCTTAACAAAGTAGCAGCGGTGCGAGGGCCCTGCACGGCCGGGGACTACCAGGCTCCTGCCCGAGGGAGGACGGGCGGCTGCGGCGGCTCCCCCCGTCTCTCCCGGTGTGGCCGAGCCGGGGCTGGGCCCCGGGCCGCTAGAGACACTGCAGCCTTCCCGCACAGCTTCCCCCTTCTCCGTCGGAGTCGGGCGGGCTCTGAAAGCCGGCTCCGGCTGAGTGCAACAGGTGAAACCCACGGCCGCCTCCCTCCCCTGCCCACCGGGCCGGCGGCGGGGTCTCCGCGGGAGCTGCGGGGCCCCGGGAGCGCTGCGGGGCGGCGGGGCGGGCGGGGGTGAGTTGCCTTATGGAAAATCAACGACAAAAAACCAATAAAAGCAACAACAACAAAAAAGACGCAGCAGGATCCGAAAGAGTCGTTAACTCCATTTACCCCCCTGCCTCCCTTCCCTCCTTTTCTAGTCTCTACCCCTCTAGGCCAGGGCAGAGTCAATCAGCTCGGAGGAGGGTTTATCAATGGCAGGCCTTTACCCAACCATATCCGGCACAAGATAGTGGAGATGGCCCACCATGGCATAAGGCCCTGTGTCATCTCCCGCCAGCTGCGAGTGTCCCACGGCTGCGTCTCCAAAATTCTCTGCAGGTACCAGGAGACGGGCTCCATCCGGCCGGGGGCCATCGGCGGCAGCAAGCCCAAGGTGAGACCCTCCCGCCCGCCCGGAACAGGGCAAATCCCGGCCACAGGGGCGGGGAGAGAGGTCCGACTGGGACATGGCCCAGGCTGGCCGGCACCGGGGTTTACAGTCGGGACGGCGGCACCCGGGAGGGCCGGGGGGACGTGCGAGGCTGGGGATGGGCGCAGACACTCATGGGGCACAGCACCCTCGCCATGTCCCCGCCTGTTGCTCTTAAACTTTCCAAGACTTTAGAAAATATTGTTGGAGTTATTGTCAATAATACACTTTTAATTAAGGAAATGCTGTAAAAAAACCTCAAACGAAAATAGGGCAAAAGCGTGAGTTTTTTAAGTGCTTGGCTTCCCAGAGCCCCGCGTGCCCCACGCTCATTCCCTCAGGAGTCCAGGCGGGCTCAGGGCTGCGGGACGGACCGGGACGCGATCGGTCCGGTGGTGGAACTGACCCGAAACGGCTGGATCGGACCCTCCCCACTTTCGTTGAAAGCGCAAAAAAACCCCCTGCCCTGTATTTCTGTCTTTCTCTTTACTGCTCCTTCTCATGCTCTGTTTGCTTTTTCTCCCTGCTCTAGAGCTGAGTGTATTTATAGCTACGCCACCGAAAAGTCTGCGTTAACAATAATGGAGACGAAATTTTTTCCCAAGAATAGGCTTCTCTTCCTCCTCCCCTATCTTTTCTTTCCCACTAAAGCGAAGTAAAGGCTTGAGTTTTTATTGGAAGTTGTTGCTAGATTTCCCTCCTCCCCCCGATTCTTCTAAAGTAGTGAAGCGATGCCCGAACTTTTCCTTTCGGTGTTAGGAGTAGAGGTAATTTTTTTATAAGCGTGTTACTCAAACGTAAGGCTATTGTCAGCCGTGAGATGGTTCTTTATGTCTGTTTTTAGCTTTATTTTAAAATCACGAGGCTACCGAAGAAAAATGCCGCTAGCCGAACCTCTCCGCGTTTTCTTTTCGCTGGTTTTTGTTGGGAGCTGCAAACTTTGTTCAGCCGAAATTTTACTGACCTGTAGTTTCGTTGCCCGGAGTCCTCCGCCGGTGACGACCCGGGATTTTCTCGGCCGCACGGCAGCGGCGCTGCCTAATTCGGGGTTTTCCCTGCCGAGGGCTCTGTCCCACCTTCTCGGTAACCCCCCAAGATTTTCCGGGACGTTTCGTTTAACGCAGAGTGTGTTCGTCTTACGCGGACCCTTTCTTAACTTCTGTGACCCGTCTTATTTCACTCTGCGCGCATACGGGTGTTTAATATCGGCGTTTCTAAGCCGAGCCGGAGTCGGCTCTCGCTGACGACGGCGCGGGCGGCTCCGACCGCCGGGGCTCTGGCCCTACAGACTGTGCCCTCTCTCCTTGTCTTTACTGAAGCAGGTGACGACGCCGGATGTTGAGAAGAAAATCGAGGAATACAAGCGGGAAAACGCGGGCATGTTCAGCTGGGAGATCCGGGACAAGCTGCTGAAGGACGGGGTGTGCGATCGCAACACGGTGCCGTCAGGTACGGAGCGGGGGTTTCAAGGGATCCCGGAAGGTCGGGGCGGCCTGGGCAGGACAGCGCGGTAACCGGGTGAGCCCCGTCCCCTCCGGATCGGAGCCCCGGGCCGGACCGGTGCCCACGGAGCGGCCGGCGTTAGCAGCGGTGCCTCTGGCGCGTCCCGGGAGGATTCCTGCGCTCGGCGGGGTGTTTTCAATTAAATCGCAACTGCATCCCCCTCCCTCCTCCTCCCGATGCTTCCCCGCAGTCCCCTCCGGGCTGCTGCCGCAGGAGGGCTCGGGGCTTGCCGGAGACCCGGAGCTGGGAAGCAGGACAGGGGGAGCAGCTCTCAGTGTGCTGGCCGGTTGTTTGCGGGATTGGGCGGGGGGCACATAGAGCCGGAGCAGTATTTGTGGGGTCTCCGTGTGTTTTTATCACCCGCCATGCGGGCTCGGGGAAAAGAAAGTTTCTCGGGAGCCGCTGTGCTCACGCTGTGGAGTGCGATGCGGGACGGTGCTCCGTGAAACCCCCGCGGGAACGGGAGTGGGAGGCTGCTTTCCCTAAGTCCCGGCTGGCAGCGGCCGAGGGACGGGAGTCAGCGGCACTGATGGGGGACTCGGCTCCCCGGGCCAGCCCGAGAAGCGTGAAGGGCTGCTGGGGACGAGCCGGTCACAGCTCTGCCCTCCCCCCCTGCAGTGAGCTCCATCAGCCGCATCCTGCGGAGCAAGTTTGGGAAAGGCGAGGAAGAGGAGGCTGAGCTGGAAAGAAAGGAGGTGGAGGAAGGTGACAAGAAGGCCAAGCACAGCATTGATGGCATCCTCAGCGAAAGAGGTAAAGTCCCGCTTGCCCCTGCTCTCTGTGGAGCCCTGGAATGGGCCAGTGCCAGGTGGTGGTGGCTATCACTCCCCTTCTCCCAGAGGTTGTCCTGGGGCCAGCGCAGTGGGAGGTGTAGGCAAGGAATGAGCCCTGACAGCCTGGCTGCCACATCCCATCGTGTCCCATTGCCCACCGGAATGACCCTGCAGTGTGCAGGAATGGTCCAGAGGTTGGAACAAAGATGGGAGTCACTGCTGGTTTGGCGTTCAATAACCAGGGAGCAGGGAGGGTTGGAGCCATCACAGAGCCCCTCGTCACAGCCATGCAGGGACTTCTTTCCCAAGCCAAGCAAAGGGCTGCAGCTGCATAGAAGGGGCAGTTGTAGCTACAGGCTGCGGAGCCTTGAGTCTCTGCAGTCTGAACAGGGCAGGGAGCCACATGTTTTGTTTTTTCGGCTTTTAAAACTGCTGGGAAGAGCATGTGTTGGTGTTTGGCCAGGGACTGCGAGGAGGTTGCAACCTGAACAAGGCGGAGGTGAAGGGCTGCTGTGGGGGGACAGCTGCTGCTCCCGCTGAAGCCATGCCTGGCTCCCGGCTGGGCCAGGGTGCAGGGGCAGGCAAGGGTCCGGCCTGGCTGCCTGTGTGTGGAAGTTGCTGCCCAGCACATGCACAGGCACTGGAGAAGGCGAGACAAAAGTACCAAATGAGCTGGTCAAACATTTGTACAACTTTTCCAGCTTTTACAAAGAAGGCCTTCTATACACAATCTACACTTGGAGATGAACTTGGAAAACAAAGAGGGGGGAGTCCATTGAAACTCACACTTTGGCTTTGCACAGACAAAGCTTCAGCTAGCAGCAGCTTGATGTGAACAAAAGAAGGCAACCTTTTTATAATTCAAGGAGAAAAGAAGAGAAAACAGCCCCACAAAAGGCTGAGAAAAGACATTATGGGCTTGCAATGAGGGATGAATTATTCAATGAGCCCCTAATAGCTGATGCTCCACGAAGTTTTATGGACTCTCCATCGTGGAAAAAAAAATAGCTGTTTTTAGAGAGAAAATGTTTATAGCATTTCTAGGCGTCAAAGGATGCCTGTGCTGTTCAAGGACAACTGAAATCCATTCTTTGACTGTAGGATATGTCCTTGTTTTGTTGGAAAAAAACCTCTAAACCCTCCTAAAACTTAGTTTTCAACTGTTATTAAAACTTTCAGGCAAACCTCATCTTCTGCATGCCTGTGTTTGCAAGAATGTGTATAATACAAACACGCAGAAGATGCTAACAAAATCAGAGATTTTAAGGCCAGAAGGAACAGTTGGATTGCCTGGTCTAGTTGCTCCCATATGATCAGTCCAGAGTTTACTCCAGCATCTCCTTTAAAAGAGGATTTTTCCAAGAGGGATGTGCACCAAGGGAAAAATAGCTAAATTCAGTGCCCTAGTTGTTAAATAGCTAGCTTTGCTGCCTTTTTGAATTTCTTGACAAAGATTGGAAACAGAAGATAGTAAGCCTTGATAGTATCACTGCTTTATGGAACAAAGAGTGGTTAATAGAGACAGCAAGAGAAAAAATCTTGTTATCAATATAACCTATCCTTCTGTTTCTCTTTGAAAGAGTCTTCCTGTTCTTTGACTGTCTGCCCTTTAAATTGGGGCTTCTGATTTATTATAAGTCAGTGTCTGGGTGCATGGCTGCCTTCCAGCAGCCTGGGGGAGCCCCAAAACTCTTGCAGGAAAACTGCTGGGGCTGGTGGTGCCTTGCTGCAGTAGGGGCTCACTCATGCCTCCCAACATAGTTGCGTGAGGAGGCTGCGTTCCACCTCCTGATGTACCGCACCCTCTCCTTCACTTTCTGTGGATGTGAGTGTCTTATTTTGTTTGTTTTGAGGTCATTCAGTAGCATTTTTCTTCCTGATTACATGGGGTAGTGTAGCCCTCTCCTGCCCCGGGCATGCAGGATTTTTCTGCGTGAACGTGACCGGAGAGTTCCGTGGAAACGGCAGCTTTGGTAATCCCATCTGTTCTGTGGCAGTGGCTGGGAAGGTTTGGCAGTGTGAGGGAGAGTGTGCTCTTCCCCACAGCAACGTCTGCTCCCCCTCCCTGAGTAGCAAGCTGCTGCTTAATCTCATTACTGGAGTGGCTGGGATGCTGCAGTGCAAGGACGCTGCTGCTCCAAGAAAACATTTGTTGCTGTACTCATGCCCTGTGTGGAGTGTGATACTACAGGGACAGCACACCAGTGAAACCATTACAGGAAAAGAATAACCATAAAAGAAGCCCACCACTACTTTCTGTGTCTGACCAACAAAAAAAAGTTCTGCTTCAACTCCCCTTGCCAGCTGAGGAGCTTTGATTTCACTCCATCTATAAAAGTCATCCTGGTCTCTTACTGAAATAACTGGCAGAGCTCCTAAGGATTTTGATGCTGCAGGATCATATTTGCCAGCACCCACCAGCTTGGCTGTGAGGCCTGGTGTGGCAGAGGGCACCCGCTGGCAGCAGACCTCAGATGCCCTTTGTGACACGTGGGCTGCTTGCGGAATGTCCAAAGGGTATTTGTGTACTGTGCAGAAAAACCCTCAGGTGGCAGCTCAGTGCTGAGTGCTCTGTGTTACAGAGGGAAGCCTTCTGCGGTATGAGGAATTTTTTGTAGCTCTGCTCTTGGGGGCTTGAGGTATCCAGAGTGTGGGTGCCAGGGAAGGCTGTGAGATAAGTCAGAAAGTGGCTCCCAAGTCTGAGCATGAAGCAAAGTGTGGCTCTTCTGCTCGGGAGCACACATTAGTGCTGGACACTTGCTGGTGCTGCCCGAAATCACCTCCTCACTGTGGGCCTTTGGATGGCTCAAGGAGTGGCATTTTTTCTAAAGATAAGGACAACAGTTGTCTTTTTAATAGCAGCTAATTCAAAATTTAGGGAGTACTTACAGCAGAGTGGAATTTGAGAGAATGGAGACAGGATATATTTTAAAAATGTGTGACAGAAATGGTGTATCATTGGGATTTCTCCCACCATGTATATATGTGTAGGCAAACTTTTGTATGCCGGGTGTGATTCTGTTTCAGCCTCTCTTCTCGGACACATACATGTGATTCTCACACTGTTTACAGATGCTGTGTGTGCAGCCCTGTACGTGCTATATTTCAGTGGTTCTGCTGGTGTCACCCTCAGCCCTGATTCTGGGTTTATATTTAAAGAAAACTTGATTGTAAGAGTGTGTTTCAGGAGGCTGATAGCTCTATAATAGCATTTCTGTATTTCTGCATGTGTGATAATTTGTTCTTAAAGGCACAAACCATAAATAAAGGGCATGAGAAAAGTTTTGTGCCATTATGTGGCACATCAGGGCTTATTTTTAGCATACCCCAAGGTATGCTACAGAAGAGGGAGTTGCTTGTACCTTTGGTGGGAGTTATGTGTGGCGTGGTTTGCTGACTAATCTGATAACTCCCCCCTTTATAAAATAGCTGTTGTTTTCTGGCAGGAACTAGTGGCTTTCAGCACCGCAGCGATGCAGAGCTGGTCCCCGGGCCCGCTGTGAGCGGGCTGGGGCGGGGGCCGGGGCCGGGACCCTCCCCTGCCCGGCCTCAAAGGGGACCTCTGTTCCCAACCAGCGGAATTGGCCCCCGGGCCCTGTCCTGGCGGATCCTCCCCCAGTCATGCGCACCCGTCCAAAAAGGGCCCTACTCATCCCAGGCCCCTACCCTTGGCTGTACCGAGAGCAATTCAGGCTACAGCAGACTAAATTGCCTCCTTTATTTTCTTCTTACTTTCATCTTGGACTAAACCCTTCCCCCCCCCTCCCCTCCCCTTCCTCTTTTCTTTTTTTTTCTGTGTGCCTGAGGCTCACATTAATACAATTTCGGCACCACCCCTATTTTAGTGTGTGTATGTGGGGAGTTTGAAGGGGTAGAAAAAAAAGGACCTTAGCACAAAAGCCCTGCTCAGCAGCTCGAAAGTTCAAGCTGCTGCTGCCTCTCTAGCTGTGTGATGCTTTTCCTGTTTGTGAGTTTTGGGAAACATTTTTGCTTTGTACTGTAATGGAATTAGAGGACAGATGCTGACTGTAAATGGGACACGCGACTACCAGCCCCTAGCTTAAATATTTAGATGTAATGTTACAATTACTGACTTGATGCACGAGGCTTTGAAGTGGTGGCACATGATCTAAAGGGTAGCTTGAACTAGATGGGCTGGCGATGTTTTGATTAGGGTTGGTCAGTATCATGCAGCCAGTTATTTTTAGATTATCAAACTAATAAAGACACGTTATTAAGGGAGAAGATTAACATGGAGGCACCAGATATCAGTTTGAGTCATTCATTTCTACATTGTAGACTGTTGGGTTAGTGGCTGGAGTGGGATGAGGCAGATGCTGAGTTAGATTTTGGTTGCAGAGATTGTCCTGGTTTTGGTCCAGTCTTCTGTCCCAGGGCGCAGTGGTGGGAGGACTTACGTGCTGTGTGAAATGATATTGTGGGCTGAGAAGCACAGTTTGTTACCCTGCTCAGTGTTCACGGTAAAGATTCACTTATTGAATGAAATGTGATGGCTGTGGCTGCAGGCAATTATCTTCTTGAGCCTGAAATCTCATGCAATACTCTATGTACTGGTCATTAGCAGGTCTAAGAAATCAACTCATGTCACTTAAACGGTGTCATTTCTGAGGATCTCAGAGCTGACAAGAAAATAGTGCTTAATTAAGAAAAACTCTCTAGTGAGTCCAGAACTTGGCTCAAGACAGATAGTGCCAACTATGTTTTTCGTCCGTCTTTTTCCCCTTCTCTTTCCTCATATCTTAATAGTGAGAGTCCAGGCCTGGCTAGAAAAGCCAGGTGTTGCACAAGTGCAAATTGGTGCAGGTGATCCCACGCAAACCCAGCACAGCTTTGTTTCTTCCCATCATCGCTATGGGGCTGTGGGCCAGGCTTCTGCTTCCAAATCGCTGTTCTGAGCTAACAGTAATAATAACTGATGACCTGAGCAATGTATAATGACCTCCCCATCAAGTGAGAGTGTGATGTCCCAGCGTGCTGAGCATTTTTAGAAAGGTGCTAAATGTTTGTGTTTAGGGTGACTTCAAAGTGGAGTTTGCTCTTCCAGAGCTGCAGTGGCAGCCCATGCCCTCCTGTCTTGAAGTGGGGGATTTTGAGGAGAGTGCTAATTGTCAGACTAACTGCAGGCTAATCGTCTGACAAAAGCACCAGTAATATTTCCAGCTGTGGGAAGAAAGGGTGTTAATCTAGCAGTGACTGTCTGAAGTAATACATATATGCATCATATCCTTTGCTTGAAATCATTATTTTATTAAAGGCTTTGAATGTTTTGCTGTCTTAGGGACACTTTCTTCAACTTAAGAGTCAGAGCCTGTTCAAGCAGAATTGCTGTGGGCATCCTTTCCAGTTTTTCTAATTGCATGTATCTAGAACAAAGCTGAATGTTATTTTAGTAAATGTCAAGATTGCTTCACACACAGCAGTTGATTAACTTGAATTTGTATCCAAGTTAGCACCTTATTTGGTTGCTTTGAAAATTATCATTAGATTTACAGGGTGTTATTCTGGAAAGGCTGAGGCAAGAAATGGTTTACTTTGGTGTGGCTAGGGCTTCCTCTGAGAATGTGATTTATATATTTTGCTTTACAGATTCTCCTATGTTTGCAGAATCTGTGATGCCAGTAGGAATTTACCATAATAGACATCAGGCTTCTCTTGAAACCAGCTCTGTAACGTGCTGAGTGACCACGGTTCTGGGAGAAATCCCCAGGTTTAGGATGTGAGAGGGGTTTACTCAATTGGGCATCAGACCTCCAGTTCTGCAGATGTGGGAAACGGCGACGAGTCCCAAGGAGTCCCACTCAAAGAGCCTATTCATGTGTGCAACGTTCCTCACGTGGGCCGGGGCAGGCAGGAATGGGGCCCAAATTTGTTCTATTCTGCTGGAAGAAAGTACCCACTGCACAAGAGGGTGACTCTAATCCCGAGTGAAACTCCGGCAAAACTCTCACCGAGGGCAAGGATCTTTGTGTCTGTGTGTACACAGAGGTAGCAGTGGAATTGGCAGACAGACAGAGGCTTTAATTAGATAAAAAGCTAATTAGCAATTAATGCTGTAAGTAAAAGCCAATGCCGATAAAATCCTTAACCCGAAAAAATTCCCGTGTCTGATTTTGAATAGTGATTCTCCGTTGTATCATTCAAAGACAACACTTTTATCTAACACTTACTTGGGGAACGTTTAGTTTGGTTTGGTTTACTTATTGATAAGGGTTGGAGCAGGGTTTAGGAGAGGGAAGCTAATAAAGCTGATAGTGATAAATTATCATGAGTTCCCAGAGCTGTGTAATAAAAGTGCATTGGGAAATGAAGCAGAACTACAAAGTGCTCTCTGGTTAATTTAAGAAGAAATTGAGTGAAACACAAAGCAATAAATCAGAGCAAGCCAGTCAATGCGAATTTCTCCATGTAAATGTCACTTTAAGTCCTAGGTAGCAAACACATGTGCCCAGAGAAAGAACAAAATACAGAAATAAAAATGCAGGGTTCTTCCAAATGGTCCCTGAACACTGAGCTCTCTGGCTAATAAAAATGATGTACAGTAATGTAATTCATCACAAGACCTTGTTTAGAGTAGGGTGAGGGCGGCATTTCGCTTTACTTGCCCTGGAGTACTCCTGCCCCATGCTGTTAAACTAATTCCGTTTAAATCACTCTGCCTAGAAAAAAAGTGAGGCATAATGAAATTAAAACTCACCGAGGACACATTAGAGTTAAAGTGTGTCAAGTGCTGAGATTATTTAGTTAGGGGAGTTTGATGTAATTGTTGACAGGTCATTTATTCATCCTAGTAAATAAAGATTCACGAACTATTAAGAATGTGCATATATAACTAGTAAGACAGTAAAAGGCAATTAAGCAGTCAGTTTAATGTCTTATCTTGCTGGTTGCCCTACAGTTGTTTTACAACTAGGAATTAAAATTTGAAAAGAAAGTTTTCAGTGTTCCTGGCCAAATATTGATTAAGTAGTTGTTTGCTGATGCCATTGTGGCACATAAAAAGGCCACTGGTTCTGCCCCTTGTTGTTCATCTTCCATTGTTGCTGATTCTTAACCTCGGAGATCAAAGGAGGATCATTTCAGTTTATCTGTCTTGGAAAATCCTTCTTTGCTCCTAAACTCATATGGATTTATGGCCAAATTGTCTTTAATGAGATGTGAAATTTGAATGGAATCCTTATTTTGCATGGTCTGTTGAATGTATACACTGTATGCTTTTACAGTTTTGTGGCTTTTTTTTTTCTTCAGCGTTACTGGATTTGATTTTGTTTTAATTGTTTTATTTTTAGTACGCAGTGCATTGAAATGTTACTATTGTAGCAGGTAAAATACAATGTATTTAACTGAATTTTACTAAAACTAATTTTGTTGCATGTAATCTTTTTTATGCGTGTAGCCTAAAGGGGAAAAAAAAAGTTGTCTTTATATACCAAATCACAGAGGAGATAAATAGTCCCGGGCTGCCAATAAAAGAAAGGGAGCTTGAAAAGCCAGCCCACTCTCCAGACTGGGCTCTCAGAATAAAGGGGACACAAACAAGCAACATTTGTTTGGTCATTTTCTTCAGTCTGGATTTTATGGATCCTCTTTGCCCCAGCTAGGATAGTTGTGCTATCCCTTCTCCAAAAAAGGGGGAAGTTGGACCGATGCGGCAGTGCAGAAATTTAGCTTCACAAACAGTTGTAAGAATCCTGGTAAAGCCAGAAAGCCTCTCCTGGTATTGCACTGATTTTTAGGTGACTGGGTGGGTCTCCTCTGCTGTTGTGAAAAACAGCAGAGTAAAGGACAAGACAAATTTTTTTTAGTCACCATTTTCTCATTCCCTTTCTTAAATGCAATTAGTTTCCATTCCGTCTGGTTATTGCTGATTAAATATCAGTCTGTGCATGCTTTGCAAGTACTCAGCTACTTTAGGAGACATTTTGTCCCAGAGAAAGAGCTTACACTCTTCAAAAGCATTTTAGATACAAATTTTCTTAAAAGTCCATGAACTCAACATTTTTTGTTTCCATGGAGAGCTGTGGTGAGCACAGTGATATCCCTGCTACCTTTTGATTTTTTTAAAATGGATATTTGCCTGGTTGTAGACTTTCTGCCAAACATGATCAATGTTTATATCATGTACAAGCCCATATAAGGACCAGACCTAAGGATTTTATATTTATGATATGCCTCCTGTTGGATGTCTGATCCAAAAATGACTAGTAATTTCTTTATCAGATATATTGTCACATAGATCTCTGTGGTTTGAATAGTACGAGGAATAAACTATCTGTGGCTGACATTTCTGCAAGCAGACATTTCTGCAAGCAGACAGCTTATGCAGCCCCTGTCAAATCTTATTCACCTTACTTAAATGAGTAGGACTGTTCATGCCAATACAGTCGGAATCTCTTCCACGTACTAGCCCAGAAAAGCAACAGCAACCACAGCTCTTTTGGCAAAATTACTCTGCACTTTGTTAAAAATGTGATCAATGTATAACCCATCTACCCCCTGCAAGGCAGGAGCACCAAACATACTCAGTGTAACCAAATTGTACTTAAAACTGCTTTCCAGCTCTGTTTTAAACTGTCTCACAGAGGATGGAGATGAGTATAGACAGGCTCTATAGAAACCAGGCTAGTGGAGTAGCAGGGAGTGCTTCCACAGAAAATCCATTTTTACTGAAGATGGTGTGGCAGGACTTCCTTTTTGTTTGACCTAAGGGCTTGCTGTTTGATCTGGTGTGAAGTGCTGAAGGGTCAGAGAGTGAGGTGGGGGGAATCTGTATCCCAGTAAATACTCTGACACCTACCCAACCCCTCCTGTCAGGCAGAGTGGGAAGAAAAAACTTGCACAGAACCAGCTGGAAGTCAGGACTCAGCTGGTTTCACAAACAGCAAAGTTATTTTCAGAAGGAAGATTTTTAACAAAGAAAAAAAAAAGGAAGTGGAAAAGATTTAGTTTAAGAAAATGGAAAGTGAAATACACTGTTTCACAATGAAATCCTGAAAAGTACAGATTTTGGGGAAAAACAATATCTCTGGAATTCCATTTACCAAGAAATGAATCAAGTTTAACTCCACTGCAGGGGGTGAACTGATACTGCCGTGTGAGTGAACACTGAATTACATTATCAATATTCACATAAAAGAAGAGATACTTCCAAACAACTGCTAGCTAAGGAGTGATGGTTTAAGTGAGCAGTCATCAGATCTTTATGGTGTGATGTTATGGATGGAGACCGACAAACCTTTTCTGTAGATTTCTAACACATGTGGTGCAGAGAAAAGCATCACATGTACCTCCCTTGCTGCGTGTGGTGGCAATTCCCTGTCTGGTATAGGAGTTCACTGCGTTCTTTGTCTGTGGAACTGCAGAATAATAGAAGAAAACATTTAGGAATCTATTTAGAAGATTGTACAATAGATGTCACAGTTAGGAAAAAGCCCTGTGGGTTCATCCCTGGTTTAGCACAGTTGATTTGACCTGCTCTCTTTTAAATCAACAGGCTCAAGCAAAAAATGCTCGAATATTTGGCAGCTACACAGAAAACCACACAAACCCCTGTTGCTTTAGTACCCACAACTTGTTTTCCAACAAATACAGTGCTGCCTTTTGAAAACCCCTTAAAACTAACTGCTTGTCCATCTCTTCTGAGCAACACGAGACTGGTGTGAGCTGCATGTTGTGTGCACTGGGGCAGGGACTGAAGCAGCCAGAAATGTTGCACGGTCTCAGGATGCTCACACATCCTTGTGAAAACGTAAAATGATTGCATACAGCAGACATATTTTTAATATTTTTATTATTTCCATCTCTGTTTTAAAAAGTTTCTTGAGACCAAACTGTATTGGCATTTGCATTGGAACAGTCCTGTGCTCTCAGCAGGACTGTGCAAGTTACTTAGCACTGAATTTGGCCCTATATGAAAGTTTAATTACATCCCAGGTTTGAGGGAACACCTTCACTTTCTCAGACTTAGCAAAACCTTATAGTGCTAAACATCTATTTTTGCTAGTAAAGAGGAGGCCTGACACAGCCAGTAAGTGTAGTTAAAATGCTACAAGCAGAGCAAATTTTAAAAAGCTGCTTTAGAGAATGGCAGTTAATTTTTCTAACATATGATTTAGCAAAAAAAGGCAAACAAACCCCCCGTGGCTCTCTGCTTTAAGAAGCTCTGTAACCAATCTGCTCCATCAGTCCTGGCAGGGTGGAAGGCAGTGCTGCTCACTCCCTCTGATTCTGGCTCCTCCCTGGCTGAAGGGTATCAGGAGGGGAGGCACACTCTGTCTCCTTAAACGGCATTCCTGCCCTCAATCTTTGGTCCTAATCAACACAGCAAATGAAATTTTTGGAAGGACACCATGTAATTTGAATGGTTTTCAAACCCTACCCTAGGACGGGTGTGAAGAGGGTTTGCTCCCAGGCTGTAAGAGGTCACTTGGCCAAGGAAGAATTTAAATCAGAATTCAAAGTTACTGTGCTTCTCCTGTATTGGTGGTCAAAAAGATGGAGTGATGATTGATGACATAAATATTTCTGTTAATGTGGCATCAGGAACAGACTTGTCAGCCCTGGAAGAGTGAGTCAGAGACAGAAATTTAAAGTAAATATATATAAAAAAATCCTAAATAAAGCTAGTATCTGAATCCTGGTGATGGTAGCTATAAACAAAAAATAAAACATCCCAGAAAAGTGTAAAGAGGGGGAAAAAAAAAACCTCCTCAAGGTGATCAAAGAGTGTAGGAGGGACTCACCTGTTCCTAACCTTGAGCGCTGCCATGCAGAAAAGTGCTACTCTATTAACGAAATAGGCCACGTGGTGCTTGGTTTTTGGCCACTGGTTAGCAGAGGGAGGGGCTATGGAGTGGTGGGTTTCCTAGGATGGCCCGGGGGGAACCCCTTTGGATGCACTTCTGTGTTACTTCTCCTGTTTTAGCCTCAGGGTATTTGTGGAGTGCCGTGCCCTTAGGGTGCCTTGGGCCCCTTTTCAGGGCCGGATCCTTTGGTTGAAAGACCCATTGTGCGTCTGAGTGCGAGTTTGAAGCCCTGAGCGGAGTCCCCGCAATGCAGGGCTGGGCGCAGGGCTGGCTCCCAGCCCAGGTGGGAGCTGCGGCTGCCCTGTTTCCAAACCAGGAAGCTCCTCGCTCTGCCCTTTTCTTCCGTGAGTCTTGCAAGTGATTTCCTTATGTTTATTGGGAGGTTTAAAGCTTCCACAGGACCGCTGTGTTCTCGAGGTGGAGGCGGTGTGGTCTCAGTTGTGCTGTGTCGGTGATGTTTTGCACTTGGTGACATTCAGCTCTTGGAGTGATTTGGGCTAAAGGGCTTTCTCCCACCCTTGCACAGCTGGTGCTGGTTTGCTGCTGTGGAAAAGGGGCTGCTCAGGGCATCTTTCCATTGGCTTTAACTCTCTTCTGATTGGGCTGTGGTGAGTGCGGTTCTGCGTCTTTGAATTGGGCTAAGGGACCTTTCTAAATACCCCCTTTGAGTAGGAAGGAGTGATCTTGGTGACTGATGTGTTTGTAAGTAAGTGATACCCCTAAATACAAACAAGCTAGAAAAAAGTGGTTATGGCAAAATTGGTGCTGGAAGAGTTGGCTTTGGTTTGAAGGGGAGCTAGTACAATTTGCTCTGTGTTCCTTGCAGTCATTTTTGCATTACTTGTGCCTGGAGCCAGCTGAGATAGGACTGTTTGCTCCTCCTCTGTTACTGGTCTCTGCTGCTCCTGTGTGGTCAAATTTTCTCGTTGTGTCTGTGGTGTTTTTTTCTTTTTGTGGCTTCTTTTTTGTTTGGTTGTGGGTTTTTTGTATTTTTTTTTTTTTTTTTTAAGAAATGGGACTAGTGATATTTTCCTCCCTTAATTGTATTTCCAAATGTCTGGTGTCCAGGAATCAAAAGTGTTCCATAGGTTCAGCTGTCATAGTTCATCTGCTGGAACTGCAAATCCAGATGGAATGATCCTCTAGAATGAATGCTTTGTGGCTAGATAGGATTGCAGCCTGTCCTTGGAAGAGTATTTGGGCTTGCAGAGCTGAGGAACACCAGGGGTTGTTTGTAGAGGGGTCAGTGGGCACTCTTTTGTGCAGTGGCTCATGGTACGGACCACTTAACTCATCAGATTCTGTGAGCCCTGGCACAGAGAAGCAGGGGTGTGCTTTGGTAAAGGGGGAAAGACTCTGCACCTTTATTTTTAATAGTTTTATTACTATTTTGTGAAGCCAAAGCAGATCAATAGCTAGTGTGGTCTGGGATGAATCCAGAGGTGTTGTGTAAATTTACACTGAGGCTCAGAGCCACAATGTGCTTACTGGAGTACAGCAGTAATGGATGCATATTTTTTGCTAGATTTGCTGAGTCTCCCATGAATACCCTGCAATTCTCTCAAATTTGTGGTGTGAAAAATATATTCAATACCATATACAAATAATCATTGGTTTTAAGAGAATATCTGATGCTTGAAATTTATCGGGTTGTGACTGGGCACACAAGTCTTGCACTGGTTTCTCTTCTACCACTGCTGTTGCATTCACTAAAAATGTGTATTTCCTGGATAGCTGCTTAAAATGTTGTGGTTTTTTTTTCCTTCTCTTTTAAAGTTATATTAATTTTTTTACTATTGTGCTGGTTAAAACAGAAATATGTACTGAGCAGAAAAAGAAGGCAAAAATCATGCTTTAAACATTCTTTTGTTGTACATTGCCAGTATATGTAGTTTAAAACTGTAGCTTTCCCTCCTTATGTGAGACAATGCATTTTTTTAGTGGTGGGATTTTGTGTTGCACAGGCTGACTAGACATAAACTACTTTGCTTTGATTTCAAACTTTTATTAAATGAAATCTGTAATTTATTTTATAAGCATTCTTCTTGACAAAGAGAAATAGTCCAGCATCTTGGACATGAAGTTATGAGCCAAAAAGCTGAGGAGCCAGTTGCAATTGACAGAATGGCTTAAACTTGTCAGCAGGTCTTAAAGAAAATAGTTTTTAGATGTAAAACTGCAGTACAATTTGCAATAAGGCCAAATTTTATTTCTAGATTTGGTGAAACAAATATTTTTTACAGATTTCTAAAGTTTCAAGGAAAACTATATTTTTGTAGTCTACTCCTTAAACAGTAAATTTATAGGTTTGGTTTTGTGTGTTTTTCTTCTTTTTTAACACCACTAATTCCTCTAATTAGTAGTGTCAAGCATGTGAGATTCCTCATAAATCTGAAAAAAAGGACTATTGAATTTAATAGCAAGACTTGCATTGTGTTTAATGAAATTTGATCAGAGCCTAAACAGAAAGGGTTTTTTTCTCTCTCTCTTTTATTTTCTTTTTTTTTTTTTTCCTCCTCTCCTTACCTTGAGGCAGAAAAAGTTTTGAGTTTTTTTGAGGAAACTTAGGAATTCTAGCATTCCTGGGCATGAGAGGAGAATACTGATTAGAATCAGGCTGAGAGCAAGCAGGTGCTGAGCATGTTCATTGCTTAACCCCCTGCCCTGCTCCTGCATCCCTGCCTGACCCAGCGCACAGACCCTGCAAATAGCAGCAAGTTGCCAGATGTTGGAGATGTTTTCAGTAGGGTGATTATTCACCAGGTCTCGACTAAAACCAAGGGGTTCCTACAATGGCTGTATTTCATGTTTAAAGCTGGGCTGGGTGAGCTGTTGGAGGCAGTGTTGGGAAAAATACTGTATTTCTGGGAATGAGCTCTGGCTGCTCTGCATCTGTGGTATCCCTTTGCAAAAAGTAACACAAAAAACTAACAAGCAGAGTAGAGTGCCTGAGGGGGAGAAAGCTGTCTATTTTTTTTTTTTTTTATGAACAAAAAAAGATTTTATGGGTTAGAAACAGTACACCCTAAAGAGAGGTGTGTTTAAAAGTTAAGACTCGAAAGCTTTTGTCTGGAGAATAATACGCTTGGTGTAAAGAGAGGCACAAATGGAAGTCTTTTCTTCCAGTTATGTATGGACAAGCATCAGTCAGCCAAGGAAGGACTTCAAAGGCCAAAGTGAAAACTTGCTAGGCTCTTTCTTTCCTGACAGGTTCTTCTTGAGGTAAGATGGGGAGAGCTGTTTGTGCTGGGAACTGGAGTTGTCCTCCTGTAGCAGAGAGGTAATGAATCATGTGCAAACTGAGGCACCCAGCCTCAACTATCTCTGTCTCCAGCTGATTTGCTTTTTTGGAAGTTACTAAACCATCCCATCTCATGAGCCTTTTATTGCTTATTCATAAAGGGATCTCAAATTCCACTTCTGCCTTGCTGGAAAGGCACCACACCAGATGGAGGGGGAAGATGATCTATTTCTCTGCCTCCAAAAAAATACTCATTATTCATATGCTGTAATTTGCCTTTAAGGTGGAGAAATAGCCCCAATATATTTTAATGTAAGTGGTCCAAGGATAGAGTTGCTGTGCATTAAAACAACAACCAAACTCCATGTCTGCAAGTATGTGTGTAGAGTGTCAGGGCTGATGAATTTCCTATTACAGGAAATAGAAACTCCAAATAGCATCCAGAGAAAGCTCTTTAATATGACCTTGCATCATCATTTCATTTTATGAATTTAATTTGTTTTTTGCTTAGGAATTTATTTACAGGTTGTTAAA
Organism: Rhipidura dahli; assembly: GCA_013399225.1. Taxonomy (NCBI): domain Eukaryota; kingdom Metazoa; phylum Chordata; class Aves; order Passeriformes; family Rhipiduridae; genus Rhipidura; species Rhipidura dahli. The sequence goes on from VXAC01002274.1 coordinate 262,229, forward strand.
TGCTGCAGTCTAGAGTTAATCACCTAATTTTAAAATGTGTTCAAGTAGCAGTTTTAGTGTCACCTATGAGGCTGTGCTCTGGAAGAACTGCTGCAGAGGAGTGTGTGTGTGTCACATCAGTCTTTGTTAAAGGCAGAGTCACAACAGAGAAACCAGAGGACATCTGATGGAGAAAGCACCTCTTCTGAGTTCCCAGGAGCACAAAGCAGAGCAGTTTGTAGTGCAGCCCCAAACAGTGCTGATGCACACAGGGCTATTCACTTTCTGGGGAGCGGGGTAGGGAAGGCCAGGCACCTTTTGGTGGAACAAAAGAAATCCTGCAGCATCTTGTCTGTAATATTTGAGAAATGCTTGTACAGGTGAGTGGATAACCCCTCTGCCAGCCCGTGGCCATGAGCAGTGTGTGAGCATCAGTGAGAACCACTTGTGCTGCCACAGACCCAGAGGCCAAGAAAAGCTGTGGGAGCAGAGTGCTGGGTCTGCTATCTCAGGAAGTTTTTAGCAGTTTCTGAGGTTCAGGGAAGGGCCAGGTAGGCTGTTCTCAATGTGTACGTGGTGCAAGCCTGGATTTGGACTTCAGTGCTGCAAAGATGAGGCTGTGGGGTTTTTGTGTGCTTTCTCTGTGTTCCTATCCTGATCATCCAGCTGTGCCAGACTTAAAATTTGAGTCCCTTTCCATGACAGCCCTCATTCATTTAGCTATGCAACAGGCAGGGAAGAAGAACCAGTAATTGGGAACAAGCTGGCAATACTGTGTTCCAGTAACTGTTTCATGGTGTGTTTGAGTTGATGGCTGCAAGAATGGAAAATAGGTCTTTGGGATGATGTGGAAGGTCTCTGTTTGCATGCTCTGTCTCTTGGCTCGAGCCAGCAGTACATGCTCAGGCATCCTTGGCTTCAGTCAGGCTGCTTGAAGGAAATGGGGTTTCTCTGAGGGTTAGGTTCAAAATAAATGATCTGCCCACAGAGGCAGCAGTTGTGATATTTGCTAGGGGTGCACTGCATGACTCATCTAGACAGAGTCTATGGGCTGCTTTGAAGCCATCAGTGGAAGGTAACAAAAAAGCAGCTTAGTGTTGGCTGGCTTGAATTTCCTGTATAAGGGTTTGCACACATATTGAGGAACAATTCTCTAAGTGAAGAAAAGACTGGTTCCCCCTGCATTAATGATTTCAGGTGAGTTCAGCTTCACTGCTGAGAAAATTTCATTTAGCAAAGCAAAGGGATATTTCACAGAAGAAAGATTTGCAGTTGTGGAAAATGGTCCTTTGAAACAATGAAACTTTATAATAAATTTCAAATGTGTAATACTGCAACCTATGATCTTTTTTTTTCTTTCAGCATAACCCAATGCCATCTAACTCCCTGAAAATCAAGTCTATGAACAATCATAATGAATTTTATCTTTCATTTTGGCAAAAGGGTGAAAGAATAAATAGGATTTAGAGCTGAAAATTGGACAGTAGACTTGAATTTGGTGGAGTGTTGCCAGCAGGATTTTAGTTTTCCAAAAGTAAAGGAAAGAGGCGCATTTTGTATCTTGATTCTGTTATGGGCTGACAGTATTAGACCCTTAGTAGGAATCTGATAATAGTCCTTGTTTTGCATCAGCTATACAGAGCTTAAAATACATTTGGGAAATAAAAGTGTTTGGTTCCCACTTTCCTGGAACAATTTTAGACTCCTTTGACTTTGCTACTGAAAAAGTTCTAGATAAATTCAGAGTATTACTTTTACCCTATTTCATCTCCAAATTTAAACCACTCTCTGTTTGCTAAAGATTGAGATAGGGGAAATCTGGGGACCAGGAGAGATTCTTACTTTGCTGCCACTTTTCATCAGATGCTCATCACTCATGGAGTGCCACAGGCACTTGTAGAATGAGTCTTTACAGGTATCAAAATAGAATACAAACCTGAAAATTTGTCTAACAAGTTTCTGAATAATATTTGACAAATATTCAGGAGACATTTGGGCATTTATCTGTCTCTGCCCTTGATTGCATCAGGAAGAGAGATGGGTAAAGAGCTCAGTGTCAGGTTCAGTACACTTAGATTCAGCCGCCATTATCTCCTTTTTCCTGTATATTTCTGTAGTTGCTGTGTCCCCCGATTCAAATTTTAGTAAAACAACAATTTTTAATCTATTTTTGCTTGTTTTATTATGTTGCAAAGAGTAAATCAACATAATCTGAGATACTGACTTAAAGACTTGTGGAACAAGAAATAAAGCACTGAGGCATTACAAATTTATATTTTCAGATAGATTTTCCAATAAACTGTCAGGAAATAGTGCTATAGTAATAGAATAAGTTTTTAGATCAGACCAGGCATCAAATTCGATGCTTGCTGCTGTCAAATGAGAGTGGTTCTTTTGTGGAAGTCCCTTGATTTCCAGGAATGTAAGAGATCTCAACCTGGCTGTTGGAGCATTTTGTGGTTTAATAACTAAGGACATTTTCTTGAACAAGAGCATGCAGGATGTACTGCCAGATATTGGATTATTTGTGTTGCAAGGTCAAGTTATTGTTCTAATTTTTCTTTAGGGATAATAGTTGCTGTTTATAGAGAATCTCATTCTATTTAATAATATAAAACAAGTGATGGAATCAACAATACCATATTTTGGGGAAATTTTGAAAGATTTCTGGTCACTTTTAGTACAGCTTCTGTAATAAGGTGGTAAAGCGAACTTTACTGTGATGTACGTGCTTGCTGATATCAGCCTCCTGCGTGTATTTTTAAGGAATAGAGTAGATTTTAAGGAATGATGTTCAGTAGCTTCTACTTGTTCTATGTGGGTCACATTTCACATGCATTCTGCAGATGCACACAAAGTGTGAACCTGGGGCAGAGCTAGGTCTGACCAGGCACATTGCTGGTGCAGCCAGAAGAAATTCATATACTTGGTACAAAAGATGAGTTTGTAACTATTTAAGCAAAGCAGTACCTCTTTTTATTAGTAAAAGATTGCAAATTTAGGGTTTTCTGCATATTAAGAAATGTTTCTTTTTACTGCTCAGAGCGCTTGCTTGTCAGCACCCATTCAAGTCTCCAAATTAAAATAAAAATAAAACAAACAAACAGCAACAAACAACCCCCTCCAACCCTTGAGTTTCCAACAAAACCAATCATATGACTATGCTCTATGTGGCAGATAATTTAGTAAAGTAGGTTATATCCTCAAGATGTTCCTCTGGCACCCCTCCATGGGAGCACTGCTAATATCCTTTGAATTACTTTGTGCTATTGTCTTTCTAAATACTATTTGGAGGTTGTGCTGCTCTGGAGACCTCAGAGCTGTTTTTTTCTGCTGGGAAGATACGAGCCCATTGAACATGAAACTGTCAAATTGAGACAATTATGGCAACATTTTGTTCTAACAAAAACAAAAGGAAGAATTCGGGCTACATAAAATCACTCATTTCAACATTTGGCAGAACTAAATATTTTTGTTTGTTAATTTTTAAATTTTGTTTGTAATTTTAAGTTTTTTACTCTTAGAAAATGAAGATTAAAGATGTGATTATTTTTCTGTTTAGAGACAAAATGATTGCATTTAAAAAGAATTTTCCTCTGTACTTTTCTAGTGTTGAGACATATTCAGTTTTCTCTTAACCAGAAGGAAGACAAATGTCGAGATACTCAAATTCTTTGGGGACAGTTTCTCACTCTACAAAGTGTCCTTTAGAAGGCTGACTGAGAAGAAATGTCAGAAACAGTATTTTCAGTTTTCTTTGCCCCACCACCCAGACTGTGGTTTACACAGGTCAGTCAGTCCATGGGATGTGCAGAAGTTGGCAGGGTGACGTAAAGAAGAGATTTTTTGGGGTGGTGGTTTCCCGTGGTGCTGCTGTGCTCAGGGAGAGCAGCAGCAGAGCTGGCAGGAAGGACTTGGTACGTGAGCTCTGACTTCCCCAGCTGGAACAGTCCCTCAGAGGAAAAGAAGCTGTCACAGCAAACGGTAGGAGGTCTCATTTGCACCAGAGCAGCATATTCTCCCCACCCGTGAAGCGTTAGTATTGAGCAAATTTGGTTTGCACTTAGCTCAAAAAGAAACAATTTATGGAGTAACTGTAATGGTTTTTTCCCCGTTTGTTTCGCAGACTTGTGTTAATTTAAAATAGTAGGAGCTGTTGAGGGAAATAGCAGACAACTTAGCAGCAAAGCAGTTAATTATAACTGTGCAGTGGTTTGAAATAGAGACATGAATATTAATTCTTTTGAAGCTGCCTGACATATAGGCTGAGTTTGATTGGGGCTGCTTCCTTCTCTCTCTCCCTGTAGCATTCCTTCATTTTTTCATTCTTTTGTCCACTTGACACACAGCCTCTCTAAAATGGTTCTACAGAAACTGGTGGCATGATCCCTGAACAGTTTTTTTTTCCATGGAGTGAATTTCTCCCCCAGTTTATAACCTGACTTTTAATGATAAGATTGGTCTACACTGTTTCAAACAGAACTAATGTCTGCTGCTGTAAAGGTGTGGGTGGAAAGATGGTCATTGGTGCTGACAGTACTGAGCACCTCTGTGGCTTTTGGGTGTTGGGGATAAAAAGGTTTGTGTGGAGAAGGATGTTGAGGTTTTGTTGCTTTTGGAAGACCTCTGGGGCTGCCAGAAATTTTCAGTGAGGTTATATTCAGTGCCTTTGAAATTTAAATACAGGTTGAGAAAAGAGTTTTGTTTATTAACTCAAGTTATGGATGCTGTCAGTCTTCTGCAGGGGGGGGGAAAAAAGGAAAGAAAGGTGTAACTTTAAGCACACACTGATTTGTTCTTATTACATAACAAAAGTCTATTTCTTTATCATGTTATCATTCAGTTAATAAAAATTAGCTACAATAACAGCATCAACTTAGAAACCCCTCAAAGTCCAGGGGATTTTCTTTCACAATGAACATGAATACTGTTCAGAAATACAAACAGTCAAAGGATAACTTTAGGTCTGAAAGAGAAACCTGGCAAGGGTAATTGAATAAGCCTGGATCTCCTGAATATGTCATGGTGAGTGCAGTCAACATGTCATAATTAGGTTTATTGAGGGCCATTCCAACAATCTGCTTCTATTCTTCCTGCCTTATTGTCCACAGCTAGGCAAATAGCCAGGGGACAAAAGGAATCAAGTGCTGACAAAACATGAAAGAGGAAAAAGATTTAGCTGCTTTTATCAAAGAAACTGAGAAGGACTTTGTGTAAATAAAGTAAGTAACTGGCCATCCTGCATTTAGGCAATGCCGTTTTCATTAGAATTAATTCTTGACATATTGGAAGTGTTCCAAGGGAAGGATTTCTACTTCTGACAAGTTTAATTTGTAAATTAAAAACAGTTGGTTAAACATGAGCTGCCATCAACAAAACTTAACTAAAGCCATACATGGTCAAGTCCTAAGCAGGTGAAAAAGAGAATTACTTTGAAAACAAAGTATTTCCCAAAATTATGCAAATTCTTGTTACTTCATAACAAAAATTTTCTATTGAGACCTTCAGCAGATAGCCGTTTGGAAATCTTCTTTGGATCCTGTTTATTTTGCTGTTTAAATCCTGCTAGCTTAACACAGTATTTGCTGCTGGTTCTTTATGGTGGATCAGAAAAGGTGACCTCAAGGTTTTGGGATCTGATGGGGTCTAATATGGGAAAAAAATAGGACTTATTAAAATGCCTGTGCTTTGTAAGTGTAGAAGACCTTTTCAGGTGAGTTTCTCCTGCCTCTTCTTTAACTCCTCCAATGATGGTGATGTTTTGTTTGGGCAGAGGGACAATTGAGGTCTCTGGATTCACACATGGTCGTTTGATGACCATCTCAGCACTGCTATCCCTGTCTGGGAGCTGCTCCTGGAGAATCCTCCTCTTATTGAAGTCATTGTGAGCTTCTTCCTGCCTTAGTAGGAGTAGCATTGGTCCCTCTGGGCTGAGCACACCGGAGAGATTATATCAGAGCATGTGCTTTGGGGCCATATCAGTGGTCTTTTATGATTAAAGAATTAACATATGGTCACATTTTCATTCTCTTGTACAGCTTTTAATTTTCCTTGAAGAAAATTAAATTGTGTTGTATGTGTGAAAACTAGACACCCCTGTTCTGTAACTGTCTGAAGTGTTTGTTTTTTGATAAGTTTGTCATTGAACATTTCCAGACCAAAAACCTCCAAACCCTTTTGTTAATTTCATCTTAAGGTTAAGCAGATGTACTATGGAAATTGTAGGGGGGGTGAGAAATTAAACAGATATAAATCCTTTTCTGCAGAACTTTAGAATGTCTTGAAATTAAGTAGGAAGCCTGAAATTTATGAAATAAAAATTCAGTGCAGAAAACTTAATAAAAATGTGTTCAAAGTGTTTTGCTGCTTCCTAGGACTCTGTGCAGTTAGAAGTAGTGGATTTGGGAGAGCAGCTGTCCTGCAGAGGAGCTGGAATGATGAGAGCACAGTTCAGTTTACCTGGGTGCTTTCCTGTAGACTGGAGTTTTGCTGAAAATTCAAACTTGCCTTTGAGTTTAGATGTTTTCTACAATTTGATTTGATTTTCAGCTACAGTGATCTTTTAAGATTTTTTTTTCTTTTTTAAAAAAGTCAGACTCTGTTTTGTTGATCTGTCTAAAAACATCCTGAGCTCTTAAAGAAGGCCCAAAGGTCTTGATAAAATATCTGGCAGCAGGTAGGGGTTGCGCAGCAGATGAATGAGGATGTGCTCATCTGCATCAGGCTGTGCGTAAACCTCAGGAATGGTGGCACTCTTGGCAGCAAGAGCAGATTGTCTCAGTTTTGGGACTGTATTTCCACCCACAGGACATAGATGGTTGGGGAATGCTGTTCTTCCAAGTGGAAATTGCCTACTTTCAGTCAATTCCCTGAAGATAAGATGGTGATTATTAAGTAAAGTATTTTGGTTTGTTTTTTTTTCAATTTATATATTTAATTTCTCCTCCTCCCCCCTTTATTTTTGTTTGTTTGTTTAGTAACAGTAATGAATCCACTGCCAGTATTGGACTGCTTTGTATAGGATTTTCTACGGAAGTTGCAGATAATAAAAAAAACTGGATAATCAGACTTTCAAGCGTGGTGGTGGAGCTATTTAAATGAAAACCAACACCAGAAATAATATTAAAAATGACAAAAAGCAGAATAACTGAATCCAGTTATCACAGAACGGTCTTGTGGTGTTTGTCACAAAATGTCCAGTAAAATATTGTCCAGGAACACACATGCCCCAGGCAGTACTGGATGGACAACTAATTGTAGGGGAGTAGGGGTGGTTGTGTGCATGCCCCTGTCCAGTGTGAAGTGGTTTGTATCTATGAATGGCTCTGTTCTGCTTTGTATCAGCAAAGAACTGATGTAATACAAAACACTAAGAAATCCATTTGCTTATGTTTCAAATTTTATGGTGGTTCTTGATAATTCAATAATGATAATGACAATAATAAAAGGTCCCTTTGGTTCACAAAACATAGCGATTTAGCTGTTTTTATGGTAGGGAGTATGTAAGATGGCTTGACTCATATTTTTCTGGTTTGCCCAGCATTAGGCTATTCTAGAGCAGTTATTGTCATAACACTATATATGTTTTATATCCTGATAGAAGCTGGAGTGACAGATCGGACAAAATCGAGAATAAATTTAATAGGGAAATCCCTTTTCTTCCTAGTTTAGTGTTGGGAGGTTTAATGTGCAAGGAATGTATAAAGAATTTATCAAAATTTGAAAGATGGAAAGCATCTAAGCTACTTGTTTTGTTTGATTGGGTTGATTTTTAGCACGTTCCAAATGGAAAGTTTAGGTATCCTGGCTGTAGACTTGTGCTATAACTCTGCATCTAGCTTTGCATGTGGAATTTATACATTATACTCAGGAATTATTGTAACACTTTGCTGTATTTCTGGACTGTGTATGATGAGTAAGAGCAGTTTGTATCAAAGAAGATTTATACAGCAGGCTGCAAACCCCACTCTACAGCTAGTCAAGGGAGAGCAGTCTGTGTGCTTTTAGCACTTGATTCAATAATGTAATAATTGTGGCAATTGGTGTGAGAGTAGGTTTGACTGATTAGTTGTGACTTGATGGGGGTCAAAATGTAGGTGTCAGCTCCTGTAATGGCACTGTAGTGTCTGTCATGTGTGAGACCCTTGCCAGTGGTAGGGCTGGGGCTGTGCCAGCCTTGGGAGCCCCTGCTGTCTGGATGGAGCCTCATCTTTGCCTCGTGAAGCAAACAAACCTGGTGGCACCTGGCTGGGCCTGCTTGCCTGGCCTCCCGTGAGGCTGTGCACGGAGGGTGTGTGGCTCAGTGCTGGGAGCTGGCCGAGCAGTCGGACCCTCAGCCTGGAGCAAACCCTTGGGAAAGACTTTTCCACCTTCAGCCCCGAGTTTGTGCCATGTGTCAGGCTGCTGCTCAACATGCTGTCCCCACTGTCCCCCCAGCCTTGCTCTGAAGGGCTCTGCATCTGGGAAACATTCCTGTTATATGAGTGGAGGTGGCATATAAATGACTATTTCTAAACATACTGTGACGCAGTTTGACATCCAGTGCTCTTCCGAGGCTGGGATTTCTAGAAGAGGAATTCAAGTGGGGCAGAATGTTTTATGTTGACAGCTAATAGTGTAATCTAGCCTAATGTACAGAGCTGCCTGTGAATATATGAAGAAGAGTGAAATTAGCAATGTGAAGTATGGAAAATATAGGGAAAATAAATTACCTACTATTTTTTGAAAAATGTGTTAGAAAATATAACATTTCTGAAACAGAAGAGCATCAGGTGTTAGAGGAGCACTGCAGTGGTAGTGTTTGACATTTAATGAAATAATTCTCAGAGTTAATTCAGAGTTTTGAGGGTCTTGGCTAATGTTAAATCAAGATTGCAAACCAGGGTGGCTCAAAAAACCCCACCCAAATTTCAGTAGTACTGTTAATTTAATGCTGTACAGTTGAGCAGTTTTCTAGCAGGCTGCTCAACATATGGCTTTATATTCTGAAAAAAAAAAAAGCATTTTAACCATGTTGGTGCTGGCACTGAATCTTCCGAGTCTCTTCTGTCCCTCTTCTGCAGCTGAAACCTTTTCTTCTTCTGCATGTTTTTCATTACTCTCCTTCTTCTCTCCACCTCACAAATGCAAGATGCTTTTCCAGTTTGTCACTACTGAGTTTCCAGCTGGATGTTTAAGGTCAAAGTTCTTCACGTTCTGGTGAGTAATAAAGATTCCAATCCAGGATTGGGGTGATGAGCACTCTTGATAAACAAGGCAGGGGTAGGGTGGCTGTGGAGGAGTTAAAAAATAAATCCAAGGAAGTGTAGGTGAGGGAAAGTCTTGTGACAGGTTGCACACAGAATTAGGCTCGAGTGGATGTGATATTAATGAGAAAACCTTTTTGAAGAAGTGGGGCTAAAAATGTGGTCTGTGTTTTTCCAGGTTGTTCGTATTCCTGCAACCTTCTTAGTTATGGGAGATACCAGCACAATTCCTGGTGAGAAAGCACTCACAAGTCACTTTTACACTGTTATGAGTATAGCTAATCCTCTTTCATGGGGGTGTAATTCTTCTGCAAGAAAACAACCTTGTATTTGTTAAGTAAATTATTTCTATGTAAAGAGAAGTCTGAGTCTATAAATAGTAAGTCAGAATTTAAAAAAAGGACACCTGTGAACTCCTTGTTTCTGTATGCTTGCATTGTGGCTGTAATTATATTACATTGTATTTTATGTTGAAGCTTCTCATTTCAGTTTTATGTTCTTGATATTTTAAAGAGAAATTAGAAGGCTTCATAGGCAGAATCAAGAAGTTGGGTAAGATTTCCACTTATGCCATTTCATACGTCTCAAATAATCAAAACTAGCCAGTCAACCTAACAAAATCCCCAAATGTTGTAATTTAGAAAAAAATATTAGAGGCCTTCAGGCAATTAAAAAAGTTGAACACCCACACATTTTTACACAGTACTGAATTCATTAGGAAAATGTAAATCAATAATAATTAAGTATAGAGTTTTATTCCCTAGGCATTAAAATGCAAACTACCAAATGTGCTTTGTCTCAGAAAAAAGTAAACAAAGTTAACTTTCTGATTCCTTTTCTTTCTAACCCTGGAAAAATGGTATTAAAACTATTTGATTCTTTGGTCAGAGTCTAAGGGTGAAAGCTTAAAACCCAAAGTGTTTTTTGTGGATGGTAAGGGAAGTGAGGGGGCTGGAGCAGAGGCTGAGCTAGACCTCAGTATTTTGCCAAGGGTTAAGGGCCTTATGAACACAATGGGATATTGATGCTTTTTTAACACTTTCAGCCATATTAACTAATTTTCTGTTGTGGGGATGTTTGCGGGTTTTTTTATTTGTTTACTCTTGTTTGTTTGAACTAATCACCACTTAAGTGAAAGCCTCTCTGCCTGCCCTGCCTCCTCTTCACCCAGCATTTAGCCATGGTGACCAGTCAGGCATAAAAACGTGCTTATCTGCAAATGAATGGCAGCTCTTTGCTTCATTAAAGCCTCTTTCTCTTCTGGCACTCGCATTGTGACCCTTTGATATTAATTCAAAGGGCAATTAAAGAATGCGGCCCATCTTTGAAGTAAAGCATTCAGGGCAAGGAATGGGATGAACCTGGGACTCTGATGGACTGTGCACATTCAACAGGCCTTTTCAAGGCAGTTTGAAGTGACTCAAAGAAAATGGGCAGGAGAAGGTCAAAGAGAAAAAAGGGGCTAAAGAAACAGTCTGTATTTGTTCGAAGTATTAGCCAAGCAAACTGCAAATAGCAACAAAATGAAACAGTTAATAGAGCAGCCAGACAGAGGCATGTCAATCACTTAACTTGAACAGCATTGGGCTAACCAAGGCTTCAGTCCACTGTGTTATCTAATTATCTTGGGAAAGCCAGTAGCTGGAAGTAATAGTATTGTATTTCTTTCTGCTTACTGCTCAGAAAAGGTGATAAATACTCACAGCTTCATAATTATTCAACATATATACATAAAGAGTGGTGGGTTGGTGGATTGTAGGCAAGCTGCTAGTAGAAAACCAACAAAAAACCCTTCTCGATTAACCTGAGATGCAGAATGTGAGCATTAGCATGTTTAAAAATCGAGTAAGGGTTTGCATATGGAGCGAGCTAAGACACGCATGGTTTCCTCTGGAACAAACCTTAAACACATTTACAAACCTTGGCGCATCGTTCTCAATCGTTCCTCCAAATATAGTTTTAAACCACATATAATGTTAAGGGTCAGACTTTAAACCACAATAAACAACGAGATTAAGAGCCAAGACTGCAGCTCTCCTTACTTAGCATATGCTGTTGTACCTAAGCGATGTAGCACACATGGTATGAGATTCCTGCCTTATTTTGCCCTAACAGGGTAAATTAAGGACAAAGTTTCACATTTGCCTCACAGTTTTTTTTTTTTTTTGTATTGTTGGTTAAATTATCCCCATGGGGCTTGATTTCCCAGTGGCCCAAATTTGCACATGAAAAACAAATACATGATTTTATTTGCCCAAATGGATGTGCCCATAAACAGTCATATTTTAAAGTCCTGGCGTAAGAAAAGATTCCTGAACTTATCTTCAGAGTTGCATTAAATTGTCAAATTATTGAAACAAGGAAATAATAATGAATTTGCAATGTGAGAAAAGTGCTCTGGCCTTAATCCAAATGATGCGGAAGATTGTATTAATAAGATGTGAGCAGAAGTGTGTGGCAAGACCATCTTTAAATATGTGAAGTTTTGCAATGTTACTGAACTACTTGCATCTTGGAGGTGCTTTTTTGGTCTTGATTTTTTTTCTTTCTTTTTTTTTTTTTTTTGTCTGTTTTTAAAATGAATGTATTTTAATTGGAAAGAGTGGCTGTTACTTTGTACTAGTAAAATCTGCTGCACAGGTTTGTAACAGTTTGTCGGGGCTGCTGCGCCCACCTTTGTGTAGATGTAACTTCAGTCTCCAGCATGATCCTGTTTGGTGGGATCCCACTCTTGTCAAAAAGCCCTAAGCTGTGTAACAAGATTGGGTGGTACACTTGGTTTACCATGGCAAAGAATTTGTAGCAAAAAATGCTCTACACACATGAAATGGACAATATACAATATGACTTAACGCATGTTTAAAAAATACTCCATCAACAGCTGGTAATGGTTTACTGTGGAGGAGAAGGAAGAAATAATTTTTTTGTTGCTGTTGTTGAGAAAACAAAAGCACTGGCACAGTCAAAAAAAATCACTTTTGTTGAGATCTTGCATGCTAAATTTTAACCAGAGGGACTATTTTTTTTTTCCTGGCTACACTGCACCCTCCTTTGAACTTCAGTCTAACAAATAACCTAAAAGGCTATTCAGTGTGGTTGTGCTTGTATGAAGGGTTCTGCCATCATACAAGAAGAAATATCATCTTTTCTTTTATAGTGGCCACTGCAAATTTTTTTTTTTTTAGGAGCAGAAAAGAAGAGGAATTCTTGTGTATGTTAGGCATAGCACTGTTTCGAAGTTACATAGTAATAGAAGAAATGGCACTGTGTGAACACTTCAGTGTCTAAGAATTCCAGCTGGAATAACTGTACAGAACCAATGACTTTTGTTTTGTATGGGTCCCTCCTGATGTCCATAGGGTTTTATCTGTAGTCTGTTGGAGTCAAAGCCATAAATAAAATTTGTTTGGTTTTAAAAGGTTCTCCTCTTACAGGAGGGATAAGGCTCTGTAAGGATCCTTCTGAATATATCAAGACTGACATCAGCTGAAAAGAGAGAGCATTTCTACAAGGAGCATAGAGCCTTAACTGGTGCAAGCTGTCTTGCCTGTATCTCCAGTTGGATTTGGATCAGGATCCATGGCAGTGGCAATGCTGTTTGGTGTAGTTGGTTAGCTGGGCTGTTTTCATCATCTCTCTCCTTTGATTTTAAGCTGTGTCAAATATTATCTGAACTCCTTTCTTCTGCTGCAGACGGAAAGTGCACTGTTCTCACTCACTCTATTTGCCCAGAGCAAGGAAGATCAGTGCATGTCCCACAGGGGTGGTTCCCTCTCCTACTGGATAGCATTCCAGCTTAATAGCCTCTGCCAAAGTAAAACTGGGAGCATAGAACTGCAAAAGGAAGCAATAGTCTTCGGGTTGTGACCAGAGCAAAAGAAGGATGGCTGAATGGAGTCAGCTGAGCTGAGAAAAGAAAACAAAAAGCACTGAACTCCCATGATGTGTGTTATCTATTTTCTGAATGTACAACAAACCACTTGGGGTTTGAACACCCTGTTTTGTGGAAACTTGGAGAGTTGGGATATCTAACCAAGTCTCATTCACATAAGTTTTGGGGAGCTTTGTTTCCTCCTAAGATTTTCGTTTCAAACCAAGTGAGCCATGGCTGCAGCTTGCACTGGTGGGGCAGATGCTGCAGCCAGGGCCTTACTTGGAACAGGTTTTCTTTCTTTGTTGCAGTTGTCTCTACTCACAGTTTTGTCCTACAGAAATCTGTCCAGTTGCGTGATTGAAGGGAGCCATCCAGCCCCAAACCCTGAAAAGACTACTCCAAACCCTGCATTCTTTGGGGTATGTTCTCTTCTGGAATCAGGAAAGAGCATTTTAGGTCTTCTCAGACATGCATAAGGATTTAATAAAAACCCCAACCCTTGATTATTGCTGCTTGCCTAGTAGAGTTTCCTACATGCTGTGTGTGTGACTGAGTCCCCTCTGTCCATGAGGTGAGTGTGCTTTGAGGCTAGACACTGCCCTGGGCTGCTCCTGATTGTCAGCCAGGGGACCTGAGATGTGGGATGGGTGCTTGGGGTGCACCCCTCAGGGGGTAGTAGGATGCTCAAAAGCACAGAATTTCTTAACTGGCTATTCTACCACCCAACTAAACTGAAGTCTAGTATGTCTGTGCAGCAAGAGGTAGAATCTGAGCATCTTTTTCATGAAACTGATGCCTGGTTTATCCTTGTTGGTGCAAGTGCCTGATGTGTTTGTGGTCTTTGATTTTTTCAGCAAGTGTTGACTTGTGCTATGTGGATTTAGCTTTTCAAATGCAAAACTTAATTTTAAGCTGTTTTTTTCTCAGAGCTTTTGGGAAATATTTTTGCCTAGCAAGAGAACAGAGGAGCTCTCAGGACATGACATTATAATTGCTGAGACTGTACTGCATTTTCTGAACAAAAATAAGGGGTAGTTGCTTTGCTTTGCTAAAACCCCTCATTTGCTGTATCCCGGTGCTTCTCCATGAGACTGGAGGCCTTTTATTTGCTGGTGTTCTTTCCGAGATGCTGATTGCTGCAGTGCTGTGTGTGATGTACACTCGATACATCATCTAAGCACTGGAAAGCATTCATTCCCTTTGTGCAATCTCTCAGGCCTGATGTAAAACAGGCAGAAGTGCAGTAATTCCTGCCATAATGTAACGTGATTCCAGGAATTAGAAATTTCCAGCTAGAAATGTACCAGGAAGCAGCAGCACGCCTGTGCTGGTGGGGATGGGCTGGCAGAGGGCTCCTCATCCTCTCCTTTTAGTGCACAGTGTGTGTGTATGGCTGTGAGAACAGAGGGTACGCAGGGTAGGAATAGATGTAGATATAAATGTATCTAGTTTTTTTTGCTGTAGACTCTGAAACTTCTTCCAAGAACTCAGTCTAAAAATGCCAAGTGTTAGCTAGAAAGTGGTTCTGAGTGCCTCACTTAGGAAAGGCTGGATCCTGCTGACACAGGATTCAATTTCAGTTTTGCCTTTGGCTTTTATAGCTGCGGGACTGAATCTGAAAAATGCCCATAAGTGATCTGAAAAAAGTTGTGAAGCTGCAGAAATACACAGACGATTCTGAAAGGAGGCTTTTTAGAATATATTATCATTCATGGGTAGGTTTTTTGTAATGTTAAAGCACTTGAGTGTTACTGGGAGTTTTACGAAGCTTGGAAACAAAAGCTTCAACTCTAAAGGAGTATTTTTAGTTTTTTGCTTATAAATCTGGAAGCCCACTAAATGAAGTAAACATCCAGTATACTCGAATTCAAATAACAACAACTTAAAAAGAGGTGAGAAATCCTTAATAAAACATGTCTAAAATTAATTATGACTAGAAAATAAGTTTTTTCCACTTGCAAACAATTGACAGGGTTTAGGAATCAAGTCTGGGGTCAAAGGGTCTTGATGGCCAAGTCAAAGGGCACCCAGAGATGTATATTAATGCGTGTCAGCTTCTAGATCCTAGAGTCAAGCAGTAGTTCATAAAAGAAACAAGGCATCTTAAGAAGAAGTGTTATTAGCAAACATCAGGTCAAAGTTTATCTTTGGGTCAGTGTGTACGGGAGGGTCATCCATTCATGCTCCTAACATAGGCATTATCCTTAAAGCTGCCTTGGCGCAAGGTGTAAAGGGAAAATAGAAACGTGAAGTTTTAACTGTGAAAAGGTGGCAATTTATCAGAACAGTTTACAAGATTAAGACTTAAACTGAGCATCCTTAATGGAGTAAAGGAAAATAGGAATTTTATTTCAATTACACTTGGTAGTGTTTTTTGTTTAATTCTTTTTTAAACCCAATGCTAAAACTTACTTTTGTATGGACATGCAGGATTCTCAGCAATGTCTTTGCACTCTTGCCTGAGTCAGAGTTGATGCTATAGGGGACAGACATGTCTTTCTTTTGAAAGGACCAGTATAGCCAATGTCAAACCCTTTGATGTGGAGGTATTGTAAATCTTTCCACGTGATTCTTCCTGGAAGCCATGGATTTCCTAAGAAGCGTGTTGACCAGTTCATCCCATTTACAACGCTACTTCTGCAGCTCTGCTTTCTCCTCTTCCCACCGCCTTGGGTGTGGGAACCCTGGCGCCTAGGGCAGCCGTGGCCGGGGGCGCTCCGCCGCTCAGACCTGGAGGAATGCTCCTGCTGTGCCGGAGCACACAAAGGCTGCCTACTTGCTTTGACAAGCCCATGCTGCAGAAAATCCTTGCAATCTTTTGTGCTTCGTGGTGTTGACTTATTTTAGTTCCACGCTAAGATGCTCCCCATTGAAACAAGCCAAAAAAAAAAAAAAAAAAAAAAATGGAATACGGTTCTCTTAAAAACTGTTATTCTGATGCCTTTAGGAGGCACTTTGCCTGGCTTTCTAAAGAGATGTGTTTGAACGGTGCAACTTTGGTTTTGCTTTGGAGGGGAAGAGAAGGGCATAGTTGTAGGAATAATAAATATGATTGTTCACTAAAGCCCATTATGTTTGCATTGAACGGCAATTAAAATATAATGTGCAATGATAACTGAGTATTTCTGGGAACCAGGGTGACAAGAGGTGACAGAAAAGAGATTATCTGTTGGACTTTTACTTGTATGGTGTGACTATTGTAGACCTGAATTGTGCATTTAGTGCATATGTTGAGCTCCAGAGACATCAGCATAATGGAAAGCCTTGGCATACTCAGGAAAAGGGTCATGTGTTTGCTGCTCTTCAGCGCAGTTATAACAGAAGAGCTCTTAATTAAGTTTTTCAGTAAATGTTTCTGAATTTTGTGTTGGTAAAATATATAGAGAAAATCTTAAGAAAAACTGTTGATCTGTAACAGTCAAACTTTGATGTTTTTTAGACAAAATGCTTTTGCTGTTGGACCCTAGCAGTTGGACAATACTGACTTTTTTTGGGAGCACATCATATTTGCTACGAGAAGTTTCCTGACTCCAGATGGAATTCCTGGTTGGGAGTAGGGGAGAAAGTGCCTGTCCTGTCTGCTGTGAGCAGAGCATGTGCCTGAGCTGGGGAAGGAATGTGTTTCTGTGACACTGACGTTAAAGCTGTAACCAAAACTCTCTACGTCCTTTGAGTTCTTCCACTTCATCTGTAACAACCCTCTATTGGGTGTTTGGAGTGTGGGAGAGTCAAATTCAAATGCTTGGGCTTTATTTGGGGGTGTGTGTTGGGGTTTCATTTGTTTGGGTTTGGATCTGTCTTTTTTCAAGCACTCATTGAACCATTTGAAGAGTGGAAATGGAGAAGGAGCTACTGGTCTCACAGACTTCAGTTGGTCTCCACTCTAAAAAATCCTGAGTGAGTGCCATGACCACATATCTCTTCCTCTAGATAATCTAGAGATTACTTCTCTCTTTCCATTCTTCTCAAAGACTTTAACTAGATTTTGGTTTTTTTTCCTGCTAGCACAGAATCAGAAGGGTGGGAGAGAAAGCTTGGAAGGAGAAATGTGAAGTGAGGAGAAGGGCAAATATTCCCTTTCTCACCAAGTTGCAACTATGGTCTGAAAGCATGAAATTATATCAACTGGAAACATACCCAATTGGCAGAGCAGCTGAACCTTTGCTGGTATAATCTGTCATGGCTCCACCAAAGTTAATTTGAAAGTCTGCCTGTTCCTAAATAGGTGCAAAGGCCTTCCAGTGAATTGTGTGTTGCCATGGGAAATCATATTAAAGGGAATGGCATTTTGGGAGTCTGTAAGTCATCACTTTTAATGGTAGCTGCATTGAGTTTGATATAAGTGCTCAGGAAATTTGTGGGGTTGACTTTAACTTTGTGAGAATATCTGTACTGCTAAATTGAGAGTTCAAACTCTGTAAAATACTTTATGCTAGAGCCTGGTGCTGACATACTTCTGCTAAAAAATGTGAGCTGCTTCATGGGAACAGACTCCTGAAACCACGTTGTATGTGCGGTGCACAATTCAGAAAACCAGAAGTTTGTTCAGTGTGTTGGTGGACTTGAAGGCTAAGGAGGTCTGTGGGAATCTTGGTTCTTTCAGTGGCTCAGCAGGGTCAAATTTACTTCTAATTCTTTCTCCCTAAATCTGATTGAAAAAAATAACCAAATAAGAACTTGAATTTATCAAACAGAATTAGGAGTTTATCATATTCCTAAAGAAGCTTATGGCAACATTATCTTACTACAAGATGGTGCCCACTAAAATAATAAACAATTACTTTAAAAGAAGAAAACAACTGAATGCCAATTAAGACAAGCATCAGAATGACAATGTTCCATTTTTCCACTGTACAGAGAATGATTTGTGGCCAAGGGATTACTTTTGAAATTGTTTTGAATTCTGCCCTTTAATTTATTAAATGAATCCTTCTTAGGAACTTGATTGCTAATTCACTTTAATTTAGAAAAGCCCCACTGTCTTTGGATGTAGGTAGAGCCCTCAGGGGTCTATAAAACTGTCAATAGGGCTGTTAATTTGGTTTTTCTTTTTTTCTTATGGCTTAAAGCTTAATTGTGAGAGCTGGGAAGATGCCACAGTTTTGCTTTGCAGGGACTCAGTGTCTTACGGGTTTCAGATCCCATCAGAAGTCATAGGAACCCTCCTGCTGTTGCTGACATGCCAAGCTGGAAAAGTAGCAAAAATCTGGGGAGGACCAGGGTTTTGCTGCGAGTCCCACCTGGCTTTCATGCTGGAATCAGAGATGGACAAGAACCAAGTCCCTTAGTCTAAATGTCCCTCAGCTTTGGGCGGGTCTGGATCCTGATCAGGATCTGAACTTTTTGTGCCTTAGGCTTGTCTCTAATTGAATCCATGCAAAACCAGACATTTCACATGACTTTGATGCAAAACCATAAATAGGCCCATTTTTTATTCAAAACGAAGTCCAGGTTTGCTTAGAAAGATCACAAACCTCCTACTGAACCTTGATGGTCCCAGATTATAATGAAAATTGAAGTCTCTAATGCAATAATATTCCTGGAGGCAAAGATGCTTGGTTTTTGTCTTTCTAGTTAAATGTGTTCTGAGGCAGGCAATGATGTCCCACTTGCTGCAAGTTGGACAGAAGATGGTCTAGACCCTTCCTTACACAGACCCTGGTTGTAATTAAGTTTCTTGGGTTAGATCCCAATCAAAAAAACAACTTAGTGGCACTGCTAGTGGTTTTACGTCTTATATAGAAGAGTATAGGAATAATTCCAAGGAATATGGGATTAAAAATGCAAAACAAAGCATGGGAGCTTGGATGAGATATTGTTTGGATTGAAATACTTTTTACAAACTCTTTTCCTGAGCAGTCAAACTGGGGAAAAAAAACCCTCTGGATGTTTGAATTTTGCAAAACAATTTTTGAGTTGAAGAAGACTTTCAAAAAGTGCAAGGATTTTGGTAATACAAATTCTGGTACCTGCGCAGAACAGCATGACTGTTATTTAATATCAATGACAGATGCAGGCTGTTCTTTGAAGATCCCAATCTGACCATTCACTGAGAAGCTATCCGCTGCACATATTGGTTAATCCATTTATATGTGATCATATATGTTAGAATTAAGTGGGTGTTCATCAGAACACAGCCTGGGTCAAAGTTGTTTGTAAAATGTTGTTTGGCAACTGCCCCTGTCTGTGATTTGGAAAGTTTGACTGGAGTGTCTGAATAGGTAATTGTGACTGAAAACATCAGAAATATTTCCAGGCCATCTGTCACTCAGCCACTTGTTGTTATTTGTATTGCTATGGTAAACAGGAGCCCTGCTCACGGACTGACACTGTGCTGGGAGCTGCATCAGCACAGATCTTGGGACTTCTCTGTGAAAAGGACCTAATGATGTAAACACATGAAGGTGCACAGATGTTTAGACTTTTAAGTAGAGATACGAAGGCTTTTGAGCTCTGTGATTAGCAGTGGTCTCAGCTCACTGGTATCCAAACTGCAGCAGATATTGGCAAGCTGTCACAGCAGTGGAGCCCCTCTAGAATTCCTGTCTCATTTGATGTCTATTGAGACAATGAATGTTCTAGGCTTCTGCTGTGAGCCCAAAGGCACAACATTTATGTGCTACCAGGGACAGAAGTATTAGAGTTAATGATTACTTGGCCAACAGCAGATGAAGGCAGAAAGTCCACTACCCTCACAGGGTAGCCCTCTCACATTTGTTTCTGTGGTTTGTGATCCCCTTGAGCAGTATTAAACCTGGGATCCTGGATCTCCCTGTCCCGCTTGTCTAACAATAAAAAGGAAGCCACTTAGAAAAGCTGCCAAGAGCTGGTTTCTCCGTTGATCTCGGTTTTCCTTTGCGGACACAGGAGGCTGGCTGGCAGTGTGCAGCTTTTATTCTTTTCTGTCTCTCTGCTATTGTGCAGAATTCACTCTGGCAGGCTCCCCCTGGACGCATCTGGGGCATCTGTCAGGCCCCTCTGTTGGGCTCTGTCCGGCTGGGTTGCAGGCCAAGTTTTGACTTCCTAATCTGTATTAACCACTTTGATGTGGCTCTCAGCAGGGTTTGACCTAAAGAAGACAGAGAATTGCATCTCACAATCCATAGGGTATGAATTGAAGAAAAAAATTAGCATTTTAAAAATTTGCTGTCAAATAAAAAGAAAGAGCATGATTTTTACTGAAATTCAGTTGGGTTTGAATGCTTGTCTTTTCTAAGCTTCCTAGAAAAGCCCAGCAAAATATGTGCTGCTTGTTTGCATAGGCAGGGAAAGTGAGCTGTGTGTTAGTGGTTGCTGTTCTTCCAATACTCATCATGGAGGTATTTCTCTTTCAGACTGGATTTACAAGATGAGATACTCAAGTTCCCATTTTAGGACCTGTTATGTTTTCATCTGGTGGCAGGAAACTGCCAAGCACTCTGGAGAGTCTGCTTTTGAGAAGCCCTCTTGTTTTTGAATATTCTATAATATTATGATGTTTCCAGGAGCAATTAGAAACAAGGAGAACTACTTTTATTCCCACCCTAGAAAGCTCTCTCATTGCACATTTTGTGATGGAGCTATTAGGACTCTCACTTGTGATGTTCCTGGGTACCCATCACTGCATGTATGAATCTTTTCAGGCTGTGGTGCTCTAAATTGTGTACAAGTGGAAGAAAAAAAGAACTGTTGTGTGGTGCCAGAGCACTGGAAGGAAAGATTAAACCAGAGACAGGATTTTAATAGCTGACATAAAGCTTCTCCCAGATCTTCTCCTGCTTCCCCATGAAATGTTGAGTACCTCTGGGGAAACAGAGAGAACCTTTAAATAGATGCTATCAATTAACCCTACAGCCAAACAATTTAAGATAGCTGATCTTACAGAGATGAAAGATTGTAGCTAAGAAACTAGGCATGTTAACTTTTCTGGATTCATCTGTTTGCATTTTGGCAATTTTTCCCCCTAATTTTAAACATTGCAAATCTGATTTGGGACCACTTTCACTGTTATCTTCAAGAATTTGCCCTATTTCTGGAGGGTAAAACCATCAGTTTTAATGAAACCATTGATTTTCAGTGTATGGGAGATCATCTGAAAATGAGCCACTCTTCATGCTCCAAAAATACCCACAGGCAGTTTCATTGGGTTCCCTATTTGGGTAAAAGGAACTAAATTTAAAACCTCGTGTCTTCTGAGTGTGGACATTCCTGATGCCTGAGGGTGGTTGAGGGCTGCATCTGAGTCTAGAGGCTGGATCCACTGCCACAATGTGATTTACATTTAATACTGGGAATGTAGAACTAGATTCTTCGGAGTCTCTTTCTTTGGGAATGGCAAGGAGCAAATGAGTTAGAGTATGTGTGGCTTTGTACTCTATATATCACTTAAATACTCTCTTTTTAGACAATCATTTCACTTTAAGTAATTGCAATTCTGTGTGCTTATGTTGTAGGGACACTGGAGGAAGGGGAAAAAAGGAAATGAGTGAAAATGTTTTGTAATGTTAGTGTCCAAGCAAAGCCTACAGGAATCATCGACAGGCATTCTGCCACTTCTGCTGTATGTGTATGGTGAATAGTTAAGAGAAGCCAGTGTTTATCTCAGTAAATTTGGTGCAGAGTTACTTTTTCAGTTTTGGGGGCTGCTAGTAATTCAGAGAGACAGTTATAAAGTGGTTAATATGTGTAAAGGTTTCAGAGCTGCTGATATTATGTGTGTGTATATTTAGTCAAATAATTTTTGACATCTCTACCATTAGGCACTCACCAGCAACCATCGTTCCTGTAGGTTTTCAAGAACATTTATCAGCATCTGTCAACAAGTAGTAAATGAGAGCAAATGTATGGGAATTACATATGTCTGAGGCATAGAGACTGGATCCAGAGTGACTCCCAGCTGGCACATTTTCCATGCTATAAAGGTGCTGTGGGCCTGGCTGCAGACCAGCACAGCCCATTACTCTATTTCATTGACTGCTCTGAGGTCAGCTAGTGCAGGGCTTTGTTCTGCTTTTCTTATTGGACTGAAAAATTGTGAGTTTTCTTTGGAAATGAAGCTCCCCATGTTTCTTTGGAACAGATAGCAAGCTGTATACCTTGCTTCATTATTAGCAAGCCAGGGTCCATGTCCTCAGAGCATTGTGTGTGCTTTATTTTCTCACGTTTGTTTAGTGTCTGTATTCGGGCAGTGCTGTGATCAGGTGACATTTGTGAGCTCCAATAGCTTTTGTGATGTGTGTAGGAGACAGTCCCCGGGAAGTGTAATTAAAGGATGATGCCAGGAGCTCATGGGCGTGCAAACCTCACAGGGTGAGGAACAAGGAGCATCTGCAGGTGACCAGCTCTTGGATGGACTCAAGGTAATTACTGTAACAGCATCACAGGCACTCGAATGAATGAAACAGCATTGTGTGCTTCAGGGAATCTCGAGCACAGAGTCCTGCACCCCCCCATGCTGGCACCCAAGGCAGAGGCTGGAATGAGAAACCCCACAGGAAGTAACACAAAGAGGTACTGAGCACTCTGCTGCTATCCCGTTGTAGGGTCCTTTTATCCCAAGCACTGGAACAACCATAAAGGCAGGGGCTGTCTTTGACCAGTGGGACTAGAGGGCTCAGTACCCAGTAGGACCAGGTTTCATGACAGAAGATGATGGATTTTGAGGTCAGCACCCCAATTCTTATGTAGTTGTGATGGAAGTGACCTAGAGTTACTAACAGCTTTGGCTGGAAAAGAATTATTTGGCAGGAGTAATTAGTGTCTTAGAAAACCAATCAGAGAAAAAATATTTGATGAAAAATATAAACTGTTTTTATCAGCTGAAATCTGAAAAGCAGAGTGAAAAAAAGTGAGTACTTTTAGTTTTCTCTTACAAAAGTATCCTGCAAGGTTAATTGATTTCTAAAGGAAACCATGTGTATAAAATGACAAAATCCAGTATTCAGTCTAAGAAAAAAATATCTGGAAATATTTTGGTCATTCCAAATCCTGACAGTGATAACTAGAGGTTGTCATATAACTCAGAGTACCTCTGTAATGGGTAAAAGGGGCTTGAGGGGTGGTCTGGCTACAGCTGTAAGTTTAAGAAGAGATGATAAGCTTGATTTCCCACTGAGACTTTGAGGACTGTAATCATAACATGGAGATGAAGCTATCTACAGCAGTTTGCTCTACCAGTGTATGGAATCAATATGTTATTAATTCAGGTGCTAGAACTAGCTGAGACAAACAGGAAGTTTAGTCAAACATTCTCTTTTTTTTTTTTTTTTCCACTTTATCCATCTGTACAATTTCTGTTTTCTTCAAAAATATTTTAGCAATACTACAAGTGTAATCAGTGAAACAAAGCAGAGCTGTTGTTGAAAAATGCTTGTAAGCTTTTCCCATCCTGCTGTGCCCAGTAGTTTGATCAGCTCCTATAAGTTTAGGAGTCCTGTTTGCATGGTGTTGTTGCAAAGGATTGTGGCAAATATAATCTATAGATTTTTCTTTTTTCTTCTGAAAAATCCACTCTGCCTTACACAATTGAGAGATTGCTGACAACTCAATTATTTTCAGTGCTTTAACTCACTAATACAGTCTCATTATTTATCCAGAGACTCCTTCATTTGCTTTATTTAATTTCTCAGCTGACAAATTCCATCTCCCAGGATACTCAATGTTTTCAGTCTTAATTCGTTACCAATCAGATCTTCCATCAGCTGATACCGGCTTGAAGACATGATGCCAATCCTTTCTTAATAGTTCTGGGATTTCATCAAGAGAGATCTAGCTTTCCTCCTAAGTCTCCCTGTCTTATACAAAAATATCACCTAAACCATCAAATTCCTAAAGTTTCTTGGGAGAAAACCTAATTGGATTTGCTTATTTAGTTTCCTTCACTTTTTTTTTTTTTTTTTTTTTTTAAATTTAGGAGACAAAATTCTTTAATCCTCTGGAAGTTTTTCCTTGAAATGTCTTGGTATTTGTAAGTGAACAGACAAGATGTTGCAATACTTAAATACAGTACTCGTGTTCTCAGCGTTACCAGGGATGCTCCCTGTGGAAAGGGCTGGAAAAACGCCCAGACGTGGGCACTCGTGAGCTCCCGGTGAGAAACAAGGAGCTGCGCTTTTGCCTCCTCACGCCGCTTTTTGCAGAGCTGCCCGGGCTGCGCCCGGGGTGACACCCAGGCCGGGTGTGCGCTCTGTGCCCCAGCGCTCTGCCGTGCCCGGGCTGGCGCAGCGCCGGCTCCCTGTCGCTGGGCTCTCCCTGGATCTGCTGGGGAAGGTGGGAGAGACTGAGCGAGGGTCAAAGCCTGCCTGCATCCAGCTTTGCTCGTATACCAGTAGAAACAGCAGAATAGTTTTCTGAGGCCAGTGAATGGAAACTCTACACGGTCAGCGAGGAAGTCTTGGCTTCGTGGGGAAAACTGTAGCAATTTAATTTTTATTTAGTCATTAACCTGAGCTAAGCCTTGTGTGAACACCAACTTCTGAAACCGCAGGGAAACCTCCCCCAGGCTACACGACTTTTACCAAATCACTTTTTTTTTTTTTT
>VXAC01002274.1:286881-319762 GCA_013399225.1 Rhipidura dahli
TTTTTTTTTTTTTTTTCCTTTTGATAATGCAGCTGTTCAGGTAAATCTGGTTGAGGAGATTGGTCTCCCTTTTTGCCCTCCCTTGGGCATGCTCCCTGGACAGTACACATGCATGTGTGTGTGTACTCTCTGGACCACAGGATGCAAGTGCTAACTGCAGCTCCCTTATATTTAGTTTTCAATGTAAAGTAATAATGTTAGTAATGATAATAATAATGACAATAATAATAGTAGTAATCCCCCAGTGCAAATTTACAGCAGTGAAAGTTGGGATCAGACTCACATGCAAAGCTGTTAAGTACTTTAGCATTATTTGTATCAACAAAGCAAATCTCTTTTTGGCAAAGGAGGTGGGGGAATAAGAAGAGATTTTCGTAGTTGTATTTGCAGTTTCCTTTTCCCTTCCTTTCACTCTAGAAATTCCTTATCCTTTCATGCACAGTTGAGAATTAGCCATTTATTCTTAGTGCTGGTGATGCAGTCTTTGATATTTAAAATGGAATGCGTTCCTTTTTGATGCTCTGTGGTTTTGAATGAAGTACATGATAGCAGATTAATGGTGCAGAACAGTTAGACCCAAGATATTTTCTTTCCTTTCCATATTATTTCATCATTTAAAAAAAATTAAATACATTTTTTAAAAAGAAGAGACTGTAAATTGTCTATTGTTTGTGCAGCGAAATTGTTTTCACAGTGTTGTCATTCTCTTCTAAGTTGAAATCATTGAATAGCTACGAGCTGTCACATTTTTTGTCACTTATAACTGCATCAAGCTGTGCTGACAAAATGTCCCTGCATAACTGTTAATATGCATTGTCATTTTTAAGCATGAAACAGTTTAGCTAATGATTTATCTCTTATAATGCAGCACTTGGGGCAGCTGTATGATGTCTCTTTAGCAAGTCAAGTAATTTCTTTAACAAAATGTTAAGCACAGATGGGCCATAGGCTGTCAGTTAACCATTATTGTGCATGCATCTGCTTGCCTTCAATGCACTGTTTTATGTATTCAGCCACTTACTTAGGCACAGTTCTCTGAAAAGCGGAACCTACTCTGATTGGCAAATAAAATGTTCATTTGTCTCTTCTTCCTATTGTTTTGTTTTGGTAACACATGTCAGCAGCTCAATTACCCAGTTCATTAACAGCTCCCAGTGGACATGATGGCCAACCCATGATAAGGAGGGCGATTGTGGCACATATGGTCAATAATAGCCTGTCTCTTGGTAATTGTAAATAAAAGTCACTGTTGGCCATTTCCTTTTACTGCAGCTACTGTTTTCCTTTTCACTTTGCCGTACAAAGCACACTTCTCTATGTGAATCAGCCCAAACAAAATAAAAATACCATCCATTTCTCTCAAGAAGATCACTTTTATCACTGCTGTGGTGGTTGTTTCCTTTCTGCGCTGACTTTCCAGCTTACAGCTCACGGGATATGGGCTTGCTCTTTTCTAATTCCAGCAACGGATTGATTGTACTTATTAATGAGTTTACTTAAATAGCAACGTATTTCTTCAACATTTCTCTTATTCTCTCACTGCAGGTTTTTTTAAAGTGCCTGTGGAGTTTAAAAAAAGCCATTTACATTTTTTTTTTTGTAAGTATGCCCTTTACAAATAGCAGTGGTTTTCAAAGGAGTAATTGAAGTGTGACTTACTCCTTGTTAGATGAGCGATATTCCTGTCTGGAACAGAGGCTTTCTTTTTGGTTTCGTTTCTCCTTCTTTGATATATCATAGTTAAAATGCCAGTAGAACTGGTTAAAAGCAATTCTACTACTTGTGGGTATTTCACATTGTACTAAGTACTGTGCTGTTTCTAGCAAGGTTGAGAATTTCTTTATATATTTGCCGATCCTAAATTTTCACTTTTAATTGGAAAAGAGAAGCATGTAACAGCATTAGCATGTTTTATCATAACTTGTCTGAGAAATCTTTTGTGGCTGCTTGTTTCATTCTTTGTTTCTTGGAATTTGCTTTTGCTTTTCCTCTCAAAGAAAAGGAGTCCAGTTGATAACAAGTTTTGGGCTGTGACTTAACAGAGTAAAACTTGGGGTATCCAAATCTCCCTTCTGTCTTCTTACCCCATGGATGTTGAAGCACAGAACATGAATGCTGAATCAGGTAAAATTGCAGCTCTGAGTCTCAGTAATCTTTCCCAAAAGTGCTTTGGTGGGAGCACGAGAACCTAAGATTTAGGGGTGCTCTTCTGTTGCTTGAAGCATGCTTTATCTTAGATAAACACGGCCTTCAATCGTGGTGTCTAAAGAGCTCACAGGTGGCTGTGGGGTGACTCGGGACCCCTGAGCTCGTCCCCTGCTGCCTGCCATATTCATAACTAATCTGTTGTCTCCTCCCCGGGCTGCAGGCACTCGGGGAGTTGTTGAGTGTCAGAGTTTATTTGTCCTGGTTTGATT
The DNA here is from genome assembly GCA_013399225.1 of Rhipidura dahli. NCBI lineage: Eukaryota > Metazoa > Chordata > Aves > Passeriformes > Rhipiduridae > Rhipidura > Rhipidura dahli. The sequence continues at coordinate 289,299 of VXAC01002274.1, forward strand.
AGCACAGACCTGGCAGGGCGTATTTTCTTTTTAATGGTTCCTTGCTGTGACAGTAAGGTTTTGAGAGGAGGAGGAGGAGAGGGGGAGCCTGGCATCATGTTTCCCCAGGCAAACACAGAAAAATGAAGGGCTGATGTGCTGGGAGGGAGAGAGGTGCTCTAGAGTCTTCATTGTATTTTGTATGGTTATAAGAGCCTGCCCCTAAACAAGACTGCTGAGAGGGAAGGAGAGAAGGGGGGCTGTTAACACGAAATAAGGGTGTTGTTCTATTGTCCTGTGGACTTTATTTTGAGGAAGAAAAAGATGCTTGGTGTGTTTCTATCCTGTCTACTGTTAAAAGCCAGCTGCTGAAAGCCTACCCCAACACAAACAAGGATCCAGGCAGGAATGCCCTGCTGGCCACCTACTACTGCTCCTGGCCATCGCAAGGAGCCAGCACCAGAGGTGTGTTTGGGGAGCACCTTGGGTGCCTCTGACACCCCCGTCCTGGGGCAGCTCTGCTGCTCTCCCTCCCTTTCCTGCCTAATTCCCCCACAGTGTGACGGAGAGCTGCGTTTGAGCCCCGTGCCTCTGGTGGGGAGAGGCAGTGTTAGAGGGACGCCTCCAGGTGCGGAGGTTTGGGGAGGGGGAGCTGGATTAACCCCTGCTGTGCATCCCCTTCACCCGGGCTGCCCTCCCCGGCCCGCCGCCCCCGCCTCCACGGCAGCCGCCTTTGTGCCTCCCGCATCCTGCCAGGCAGGTGTCAGAGCCCTGAATGCGGGCAAAGGCCCCGCTGATGGATACCACAGATGGAGCGTGGAAATCGGCCCAATAGGCCTCAGCCACAGGCCATTTCTTAGGACCCAACAAAAGCCTCCAAATAAGTCAACAAAAATCCCAAAGATCACAAAGAGAAAGTGTCATTTGTCATTTGCTGGGGGTTTGTGTGGGGGTGGCGGCCCCGCTGCACTCCCCTCGCCTGCACCCGAGCAAACACGAGGAGGTCACTCGCCTCGCCTCGCCTCGCCTCGGCCTGGATGGCTGCGGGGATCAGACGGGCGCCGGAAGCCACTGCTGCCCCGCTGAGCCCCAGGGCCTGCAGAAAGGAGCACCCCGGTGAGCCCCACAGCCCAGAGAATGAACATCCCGGTGAGCCCCACAGCCCAGAGAATGCACACCCCGCTGAGCCCCACAGAATGCACACCCCGCTGAGCCCCACAGAATGCACACCCCGGTGAGCCCCACAGAATGCACACCCCGGTGAGCCCCACAGCTCAGAGAATGACCACCCCGGTGAGCCCCACAGCCCAGAGAATGAACACCCCAGTGAGGCCCAGGGCTGGCAGAATGAACACCCCAATGAGCCCCACAGCACACAGAATGAACACCCTGGTGAGCTCCACAGCCAACAAAAGGTACACCCCAGTGAGCCCCAGAGCTGGGGTGGCTCAAGGGGGAAGACCCTGTGAAATTAATCTTGCTTAAATAAAGAACTGAGAAGATGGATGTGTGGAGGGTAGCTAGCTAATGAAGAGCTACCAGAATGCTCCCTGACCTTTGCTATTTTTAATTTTTTTCATTGGCCTTATTTTAGCAAGATCCATGGCTGGACAATTCATTCTGGCTGTTGCACTAGGTGGAAGAGGCTGTGTAAAATGCTATTAAAAATGTAACTGTGCATGAAGAACTGCCAGAGAAATTATGCTTCCCCGGGTTGCAGGATGATAACCTCTCCAAGATAACCTCTTTGCCTGCCTCTGTCAGGTGCACTGTGTTACAGCCCTAATGCATGGGCTTTAAATGGTTGTCATGTTATTGTTATTTAATTATTCAAATGAAATGTCTTGCTGAGAGGAAGAACAGCCCACAGAATGACCTCTTGTGTGTCATTTTGTTGTTCGGTTTTTGCCCCGATGTGTCTATTTACAGTGTTTGGAAAAGGGACAGTTGCAGAACTCCAGGTGACCAAATGCCTGTGACATTGGGCAGTGGGGTTTTGCATTTGTGGTGATAATCAGCATGGAGCATTTCCATAGGCCACCAGATAGGTCATGAGCAGTTAAGGGACGAATAATTCCTCTTTAATTCTCTAATTCCTTTTTTAATAATTCTTGGTGACTCAGCAAGTGGTAGTGCTGTTGGCTGTCTCTCCCATTTTGAGCTGTATAGTAAGGGGGGTTCCAGTGGTTCCAAGGAGTCCAGTCAGAGAATTTCCCAGGGCACTGAGTCTCCTTCTTCTATTTATAACTAGAGGGGTTGGAAAATTAGGATCATTAGAACGCATGTAAATCTTAGTGATATGCATGTCTTGTGTCTGTGGAGGTGATGGATGTAGAAATAACCTAGCTAAAATCTCACCAGCTTTGCCTGTGCTGAATAATATCTTTGTATATCATGGAAGTCAATAGTCCTATTAGCGAGGTACTGCTTAGAGAGAGTGCAATGTGCTGTGACTATTGAACGTGTATAAAATAAGGATTGCTTGTCTAAAAGCTGAGGTGTATCCAATTTTTGTGCTTAGCCAGTACTCTGATTGGCTTCTCACCTATACAAAGTCTATTTTAATAGGAAAAAAAAAGAATAAAAGCTTCCTTGAGGATAGTAATATTTAAGAATACTTTGTAAGAAATAAAACCAGTGCAGTTTGTAGTACAGGCATGTAACTGTCCTTTAAGATTACATTTGTCTGACTTTAACCCCACAGGGAAAATAAGACAAAAGAAGCCAATGTTTTCAATAAAGCTGCGCATAGCAGCCAGGCCTGGCAAAAGGTAATGCAAATGAAAGCAGATAGGTATGAAAGTAATTTCATTTGATATACATTTCCCCCTACTTTAATTTTATTATTTTCTCTTAAAATTCTTACACTTGGTTAGGCATATTATTCCAGACTCTTAGATACTATAGGGTTTTTTAAATTGGTTTACCTCTGTGCCCTTCTTATACTGCTTAATGAAATAGAAAGTAAAAATGAAATGAAGTCAGGGTTTCAATTCTGCATCCTCTTGCAGGAAGGAATAAGAGCATGGGGAAACATCCCAAGATTTTGCTAAGTCTTTATAAAACATTTTAAAAAAGATAATGACATGTCTCCTGATACTTCCCACTCAGCTGGTGAGGGAGTTCACTTGATAAATTTAGCAATAAATATCTCCCTTAAATAGCACAGTTTTAGCTGGCTTTTTATAGGCAGATACGTAGATGCTTGAAGAAGTTCTACACATACATGTGGAGTCTGAAAGAGTATTGAAAGAGTTCCTGGCATCTTGGGATTTGACTTCCTTTTCTTTTAAACTCATTGTACACAATCAAAGGCAGCTTTTGTCAGAGAATTTGTCTCCAAAAAGGACATTTCTGAGCTCTGTTTCAGATCTCACCACACCAGGTAAGAGCAGAGTGCAGTGGTAGCCAAAGTGACCCTGGTAGTGTGGCTGGTGTGCTCTCCTCCACCAGCCTGGTTGGGCAGTAAGAACTGTTGTGTTTAAGTTGGGTGATTTGTGAGTCTGAGAGTGTCTGAGAGTGACATCGGGAAACTATGTTTAAAATATCCTGGGTTTTTTTGTTCTTGAATGACAGCATGAAGCCATCCTGGAGGGTTGTAACTTGGCAGTTGCTGAGGAAGGCAGGTGTCACTTGGGACCCCGGCGGAGAAGATTTGGGATTTGTCACTAATTCAGACAATGTGTTATGTTAATTTTGGGATAGACTAGATTGCCTGTTTAATAAGGACTGAACTTGAACTGTTCAGGATAGAATGTTTGTGCTAATACTCCTTTGTTCTAGAGAACAATATTTTCAAGAATGAGAACCTCTTAGTCCAGTCTTACTTGGGACAAACCTTCACTGCAATTAAGAGACTCTGGGAGTTGATGTTTGTTCAGTATATTGATGCTGAGATCCATAGGAGTTTCTCCTTATGTCTGTGTATGCTGGGTCCAGCATATTGATGCTGTCTGGAAAATGAAGGCACCTTTCACAAAAGGGGCACTGGTCTAGCAGTAATTATTCTTTTTTTTGTGTGTGAAGAAATTAATAAACTTTTCAGCTGAATTGTCTGAAAAAGCACTTTGTGTTTCTCATGCTCTAAGTAAACAGATTATTTACAGGTGTATTTATTAGCTCAAACAGCTTGAGTGAAATTGGAAACGTAAGATAGCTAGAAATGAACATGGTGGGATGTTTTAGCTGGAGCTTGAGAAACGGTTTGCTTCCAAACACATTACAATAAAAGGATTATATTAAATCAGTGTCTATATCAATAATTTCTTTGGCATTGTTGAAGTAGTAGCAGCAATACTTGTATTTCCATTGAACAAGCAGTTTCAGCATCGCTGGGGAGTGTCTGCCCTCTTTAGGTGGTTTCCCTTGAAGACTCAGGCAAGAAGGAATGCTGGTTGCCTGGACAGCAGCTGATGCAAGTGAAGACTGGCTTTGAAATTCTACTTTTTGGTTCATTACCTTTTGCTGGAGAAAGTGGGTAGTGGAAGAAGCTTTGATGCCTTCACAGTTCTGGCTCTGGGTTCAGCTGTAGCTGGAGTTCACTTGATTGCCAGGGGAAACAAGCAATGCTGCTGGGATCCGGCTGGCCCTGTTTGTGACCTTGCTGTCTCCATGCCTGTGAAGTCCAGAAAGAGTTTCCATAATGATTTCTCTATAAATTGCTGATTAAAAGAGTTGGTAGCCCCTTCCTGGGTCATATTCATGCTGTATGTGATTTGTTTCTTGCTGAGTTTCTACAAGTTCTGACTCAGGGTGTATGAGGGGACTTTGGTCCAAGACCGCCTCCATATGAAAGGATGTCAATGACTGATTCAATATTTTGCCATTCTTTCTCCTTAACTAAAGCTAATTTTTACATTTTTTTTTCTTTTTTGAGCATCAGCACCTCAGTCTGATGAAGGCTCTGACATCGATTCTGAACCAGATTTGCCTTTAAAAAGAAAGCAGCGTCGCAGCAGGACAACCTTCACAGCAGAACAACTGGAAGAGCTGGAAAGAGCCTTTGAGAGGACACACTACCCTGACATTTACACCAGGGAGGAGCTTGCGCAAAGAGCCAAACTCACAGAGGCTCGTGTGCAGGTATGGATTTACAAGCTGCCTAATGAAAGGAGTTTCCTTTTCTGTTAGCATGTGAGTCCTTTTATATTCTTACATGATCCTGCTCTGCAGTAGAAGGAGTAGAAAGGTTTCACATCTGTGAAACATTGTTTACAGCTCTAGGGTTTTTATGTCTGTATGTGGACGTTGGTTTTACAACTGTTTAAGAGAAGTGCTTTAAAAAATCTTTTGTGTCTTCCCCATTAATTTTTCCATACCTACCATGAGTATAATACTGAAGCTTTGGAGAAGAAGGTCTGATATCCCCGTGCATTTGACAGCACTCTGCATGTAATCAGGTCAGCTGTTGTGCCAGTTTATGGCTACTAAACTGATTACATCTGTTGTTGTCTGGGTCTTCCAGGCATTAACAAAGGCATGAAAAACATTTTTTAAAGGACTGTGTGTTTACAGAGCCATGCAGGTGTGCAAGGTGTCTGATGCAGTCTCTACAGTTCACTTTTAGGTTAGATTTTGAAGTTGATTTGGTAAAAACTCTGTAATATCTCTTTTATCCCTACTCTCAGTTTAATTCAAAAGAAAATAAATGTTCAAATAACTGCTAAGCCTCCACAGCCTCATGTAGATCTGGGTTGTCTAAAACAAGCTAATGTACTGGAGCTGGGACATGGAGTTGATTTAAATTTTTTTGATAAAAACATGAACCTGGATTTTTAGCTGTCTAAACCCAGGAAAATATCAGCCAAATTATTCTAGAATAAGCTGCACCCCAGAGTTCAAGTTTTGATTAGGACTTCTTCTGTTTCATATCAAAGAAACACATCCTGTGAAAAGTTTAATACTGCAGGCAGAATCTTCTGCTCTTTCACCATTTGACATCTATGAATTGTTGGGAAAAGTATACCCTGTTTAAATCAGTCTGAGTTGCAAGTGTTACTAAGCAAATGTGTGGTTGGGGAACAAGCAAAATGGTGAAGTTTGTGATCTAACAAAGGGAGAGAAATGAGTGTTGACTTGTGGTCTAACCAAGGATACAGGTGAATTTGGTTTCTTTGGTGAAACTCCATTATGTTTTGACTTTTGAAACTAAGCCTGAGGCATTCAGACTGTGCAAACTGCAATAAGCAATACAGAACACCTCTCTGAGTTTTTAAGACAATCATGCCTATTGCAGCATGGCTGTATTATGGAACAACTCTCTTGAAAGGTCCAGACTTTTTGAGTTTTACCTGCTAAATGTTTTTGCAGAAGACTTCACACCACATTTCTTGTAAGTGTTTGTTATGACTGTGGGAGAAAATCAGATGTGTGGATGAATTTGTCTGGAAGGCAAACTCAGTGGTGCATGACTATTTTCTTAACATGTTTACTAAGTGAAATGCTTGCAAAACAGTTTCATATATAGACTTGGGCCAGGTAAGACCAAATCAAGCCCTGGGAGACATTTGCACATAAACATACTAAAGATAATTTGCCTCACAAGTGTTGTTAGCAAGATGAATGGGATCTAGGATATGATGTTTTGGTCTATGTTAGCTTCAGTGGAAAAATACGATAAAATGAAAAAGACCTTGTTCATGTTTTTCTAAATCAATGACCCACAGCTAGAAGAAAAGCAGAACTCTCATTAACATAACAGCTGTCTTAATGTGGCTTTAACCCTGTGACTTTTTACATTCCTCATGGCTTCCTTGGTTCCCCTGAGACGCATCCTGTCTCACACCACTTGTATGATCTACAGCCTCAAGAATTCCCCAGTACCTCTGACATGGATATTTTACCTAACCCAGCATGGAAGAGAGTTCCCAGTCAATCAATGATTAAAATACCAGAACAAAACCTTTCTGGATTAAAGATGAGCTGGGGCTGAAGTAACCAGCCTGTGGGCAGTTTCCTAGTGCACTCCATCTGTCTGGTACCCTTGAAGGCTGGCAGAGTGATTTAGCAGTGGATTAAGGGATACAGGATTTGCCTTATCAGCATTCAGCACCTCTCTGTAGCCCCTTAAAATAGCCACATATGATGGGCATGAAATAAAAGATGACCTGTGAAAAGAAAATAACCCTAAGAGACTTGGGGCTGAGAGGGCTGGATAGCCATGCTTAAGTAGCATTCAAGCTTTCTTAGTCACACTTCTTTTTTTGGTAACAGTATGACAGAGATCAGAGATAGCAAATTTTATGTGGATATATACACAAAGATCTCTTTGACTGCTTCCCAATAACGCGTCATCTAAAAGAGCTGGCTCTTGCAGCCTGAATCCAACTAAGTCCAGAAATTTACTTTTTTTTTTCCTTTGCAGCTGTAAGGTCCAATTTTGTAGAGTTGTTTTACATTGTCTAGGTAGTTATTTAGTTGATTGCAACTGGATCAACTGTGCTATTCCCTCAGTCCCTCTGTGTAGCACTTGCATCTCATGTTTTGTTTTCTCTACCCTGCCACCCCCGTGCTTCCCCTTTCCCTTCTGTTCCCTGAGGCCGTCTATTACGCTTGTGAAAGGAAGAGTCTTAAGCCACTGAACCATGTTTTTTCTCACTTTCCCACTGCTGAAGGGTAACCAAATGCATGTTTCTAACCTGGTTGCTTGGAGGTGGGGAAAAAAAACTTCCCTCTGGTCTGGGATCCAGCTTAAATCACGTCAGCCCCTAAGGGGAATTTTTGAGAGCTACGAGCAACTGAAAACAGGCTTTATACTGAATGTTTTTTGTGTACCTAATCATGGGGACAGGAAAGGCTTTTGGGGAAAGAAGTGTCCCAACAAACTTTATGTTGCAAGAGTCACAAGATGTGTAACAATAATCATTGCAAATATTTCAGCACTGGGTGTATTAAAGAATTAAAATGCTCCCTGCAATTTCTCCTGCAGCGCCTTTTCATTCCAGGACTGTTGAGTCCTTCCCTCACTGTTTGAACCTAGATGTGATTGGAGGACAATCTCTTCTGCTGCCTCTTCCAAAGGCACTTGCTGTTCTCTGCACATTAGATGCAGAAGCAAGGGGAGAGTTCTTTGGTCTTGTGCATTTGTCAGATAAAATTCAAAAAGATAAACACTGTTCCAAAGAAAAACCCTTCATTTAAAAATAAAAAAAAGCAATACTCTGGAAATGTGAAGTTAAAGATTTGCATATTTTGAGTAAAAATTGCAGTTCTTTACCTGTCCAGTTTAAAACCTCATTAAAACCATCATTATGTTGCAGTGCAGGCCCTTGAGGTCTGTGGCCTGTTTTTGCTGACAATCTGAAGGCAAATTTGAAAAGTAAATTTATCTCCAGTGTAGATCAAAGGCTCTTTCAGAGCTTCAGAACTGCGGAGTTTCGGTTTCTGTAACAAATGATGCATAAGGAATGAAGTGGGTTGTATCTTTTCTGGCCAACTTTGATTCCCACATCAGGCTTGTTTTTAGACCTAGATGAACTGGGCAGGCTTTGGCAGCAGCTTGGGGCCTGTTTCACATTGGTGGTGGGGAATGTTTACGTCAATCTTTTGGCAAAGGATTTTTAAATAAGTTTCAGGTTTGTCCTGTGGCCAGCCAGGAGCCTGCCTTGGCCAATGGGGGCTGGCCATGCAGGCAAATCTTTTGGGGCTGTGTGCTGATGGCAGGCATCCCAAATTGCCAGAAGTGTGGTGCATGAGACTTGTGTATTGGATCATGTTAAGGAGTGCCCCAGCTGTATGGATCCTTGGGGCAGGAGGCCCTGCTGTGAGGAGCAGCTGGCACATGGCCTCCCTGTTTAACTCCAAAATGCAGTGGGAAAAATTTGGTTGGATTATTTTTTGTTCATGAATAATGGTGAAAAAGTAGGGCAAGTTAGGAAGAATTCTGAATCATGACTGTTTCCCACCCTAAAGAGTTTCTTCTCAGCCAAATCCCAGTTTTAAATTGATTTCCTTGAAATCAAACAAAAAAATGTTGTTTATCAACAGAGCATGTCTGAAAATTTAGGCAGATCTCTCCAGGCTACTAGCATGGAATTGAATGTTCCCATGTCAAACTTGTAATCAGCTTTTAAGCTATTGTAAAAACCTTATTATAACCTCAGCAAATAAGTCCCCAGAGCTCAGAAGTCTTGAGTAGCTAGAAGAAAAAATATTTTGAAAAAATATTTTATGTGTTGTGCTTGCATATTATTTTCTTTGTTTCACTGTGGTACAGGAAGGGAAAGAGGAGCAAGGGGAAAGGTGAGAGAAGCTATGACTCTTGAGCTAGTAGTAAGGTTTAAAGGCTCTGAAGTCAAATTTCTCAGTTTTAATAGTCTTTTCTCAGCAGAAAACAGTGAAAAGCGCTCCCTGAAAAATCTCTGGGGAGGGGTAATCTGTGCCAAAAAAAAAGTCTTGCTCTCAGCCCCTCTGAAATGGTTTGAGCCTGTACACTGAACTGCCCAGTCCTATGGGAAGATGGGGCAAAGGAATGTAGGATGGATTCAAGAACATTTAAGACCTTTCAGCACATCTTTACAGTTACTCCTGATGTGGTTTATGGAGAATTTCTAATGCATTTTCTTGAGACCGAACCTCTTGCATCATAAAAAGGCTAAAGAAAGAAAATGCTGTGTGCATCCTTGCAGTAGGTAACCCTGTAATTGTATGTCCCCCCTCCCCTGTAAAGGGGAAATTCTTATGGGTAGATTAACCAACTGCATTCATATGCAGGCTCAAGAGCATGTTTTTAAATATAAAGAAAAAGAGGGATGTGATTTTGATGGTCTCTTTCTGGTCCCTGCTGCCTAAGGCCTTTAATTAGTGTCACTTTAACTTACAAATACACTGTTCAATTGACTTATTACTCAATAATTTTCAGAACTATTCAGCTGCACTTTTTTAGAAGTGTCATCGTAGGACTGAGTCAAAGTCTTCTCAAAGAAATCTAGGCGATCTGGATATGTTGGATCACACAGGGGGTGGTTGGAAGTCCCTAATCCTTTTGGCACAGTCTAGTGGCTTTTTGGTCGTGTTGGTTTTTTTGTTTTATTTTGTCTATGATGTGTTTGGTTTCATTTTGATGTTCTTTGCTCGTACTTTTTTTGGTTTTGGGGTTTTGTTTGGTATGTTTTTCCCTTTTATTCCCCCCCTCCCACCCTAGTATGTTTTCAAAGAACTCTGGTTTCCAGCACATTGATAACTCACAGTATCCTAGACAGCATCACTTCCCATCCCCATAAAGAGAAGGCTTTGGCAGGCAGGGAACCTTCAGCCTTGTGGGATTCCCACTGGTGGTCATGGCAGGTTGCTCTCAGCAGGCTTTGGGCACAGCTTTGGCATGCTGTGAGGGAACATGGTGTGCATCTATACACAGTGGACCTTATTCCTATGAGGCTGGGGGGGTGCAGATGTCACACCCAAGCTGATTTTTTAACTAGTTGTGCAAAAGCTGTTTCTACTCTTTCTTCATCCTGTGGCTGCTCCCTGGCAGTGCTCTCCCTGCAGCTCATTGTACTGATGGTGAGCCAGAATGGAAACTCACCCTACTGCACAAAAAAACAGAAAAGGAAGGATAAAAAACTTCTTTCCTGTGCACACCCTCAAAGGGCTGCTGAAGCAAGTGAGGTCTGGCACACAGGGACTGCAGGAGTAGACACTGAGGGTGTCTGTAGAAGTCACACTGTGGTGTTTTGCAAAGGTAACAGAATTGGCTCTGCCCAAGCTGGTGCAGCTCAACTTTGCTGTTTCCTTCTTCAGCCTCGCCTCTTCCCAAGGCACCCCTGCTGCTTCTGGCACAGCCCACATTCTTTCCCTGGTGGAACATCTGCCAAGGACTCTGGCTTCCAGGATGGTCAGACTTTGTTTTGAACATGTGAATTTTGTGGGAAGGGAGAGGTGGGGAATAGTAGGGTGGGGAAGGCAGTTACCATGAAAAATATCATGAGGAAAAACCGAACTAACCCCTCCCTTCCCCCATCTAAAATCCATCTAAAATTAGAAGTGCCGTTAACAATACCTCAGTCTTTTAACTTTATGTGTTTCTGGCACTCATGCTTGCAATGGTCAGGACTTTGTATAACAAAATATCCACGGGTTTTTTGCAACATTCACATCTTGAATGTTTTGCCTTGTTGAATCAGAGATGTTTTTGCCTTAAAAGCACATAGAGAACTCTGTGTTTATGATCAGACTGTCGAAATGTCAAGGCTAATTACACTAGTGTGTTCCCAAGTGAATAAATGCATCTTCTAAAGAATATCCTGTTGAGATCAACAAAATAAGATATTGGCATGATCACTTGCAAACTACTTTAAGAAAAAATGGTAATAAGAGGCAGGATCTAAATATTAGGAAATAGAGATGAAAGAAACCTATTAGTTCACCTTATCCATTCTACATTGGTGCAAAATACAGTTTTTGTGTTCTGTTGCAGAGTGATTTCTTTCTTGGCCAGTCCAGTTCCAGGTGCTTGAAAAACTGGAGCCTCCAGTACTTAAAGTACTACTTTCTCCCCCTTTTGTTCTTTATTTCATCCTCTTCAGTTCTATTTTTGAGATATAAATTTTGGCCAGACACTGGGATTCAGGTTTGGTTCCAAATCATCTGGATAATTTACATTCCATCTTTGAAAGTGACATAGGAACCAAGGAGTCCAAGCCTCACTAAAATGAGTGTGACTTGGCTTCTGTGCAGACATAGTTTTTGAATACTTGGGTCCCTCAGCCAAGCCATGTTTCCTCTGTCCATGATTAGATAGTTTAGAGTTTGATTTCTGTTGTGGCCACTGCAGGGCAGAACTTTCTCACAGAATGACACTTTGGATCTCCTCCAGGGGCTGCTTTGTACTGGAAGCATCCCTGCATCCAGGTGATGGTTGTGTGCCTCTCAAAAGGAGGTTGTGGAAGAACAGGAAAGTCCTATGGGGGCCTGCTGGATTTGAAAAGGCCACTCGTAAGATGAGAATTTTGTCATGTTGGTAGAAGTTGAAATCTGTTGCACATAAGGCGACATTGTTTTTAAAATAATATTGAAAATGTACAAACAAAAGAAAATATTTCCCCAGGTGTTTACAATATGTTTCTAAGCAGACACACTGGCTTGTGGTGAGTGGATTTATTGTTAAATCTTGGCTTGAGATTAGCAAAATTTTTCAAGATTTCTTTAGTGGTAGTAGTGTACATGGATTTTTCATGATACATGAGGATTTAAGAAATGAAAAAAATTCTGGCCTCTTGAGAACAGATCAAGGCAGCTGACTGCAGTCTAAGGGAAACACTAGGATTGAAAATCCCAGTAATTTCAGTTAACATAGCATATAACTGCTTCTGAATAAAGCTTTGGATTTAAATAATTTTGATAAGCATTACATAAAATGTAAACAAAATTTATAAGTTTAAGTCATTTAGGTTTCGGTTGTTTAGTTTTTAGTAACGTTTTTCTTGATTTGGTGGCTTTTTTACTTTTGTTTCCTTATGTGTCTCTGCTATTCTGTAGTGGTGAACTTGTGTGGTATTTATTAGTGGCAGTAAGATGTCCTCTGCAGTTTTGAATTTGTTCAAGGGGTTTTGGTAAGTTAATTCTGAACTAACTCTGGTGCTAGTCAGGTGCCATTGGCCTTCTTGCCACCTGGGGAAAGCAAGGGGCCAGTGCCAAAGGACTATGCCTGTGCCATGTGACATGGGTGCCCATCAAGTAACACTCATTTAGCTCATCCCAATCACAAAGGACTCAGGTGGCAATACACAGCCTTGTTTCTGCACAGCCCAGGCAGGTTTCTGCTCCCCTTCAGAGTCCCACTTTATGTAATGGAGCTCCAGGTGGCAACAAAGCTCTGCACAAGGATGTTCATTTTGTGGCTGCTGCAGAATTTTTGATACCATTGAGTGCATCCCTTTCCGGGATGTCTGGTATGTTGCTGCAGTTCTGGAAAAAATGCAAGTCTATAAAACGAACCAAAAATCTGTCTGCAAATAAAAGTATAAAACTTGGCTTTTATGTAAATCGCTCACTACTGAATTAAAGTCTGGGATCTAACTCATTTTAATAAAGATCTGGAGTTTGAAGGCAAATGCTTATCCGTGGAGGAAACAAAATCTTGTTACCTCACTTTCCTGAGTGAAATCCATTTGCATAGTGTAGTCAGTTCTTGTTCCTGAAGCATTTGGAGATCATCAGATAACCCTCTTGACCTGAAGAAGAGAGAGTGTCAAGGAAAAAAAGCCGTCATTAATGACCTGGGTCAGCTAATTACAACAAGCACTTGCTGTTCTCTGATCACTCTTTGACCTCCATTATCCTTCCTAAGTGTTCTTTGGATTTTTAGCAAGGTCTCTTTCTTGCTCTGCAGGCTGAATCTAGACCCATCCTCGGCTACTGCTCATTGCAGGTTTTGCATCTCCACCCTGCTCCGTGTCCCTGCCAGCTGCTTTCAGAAATGGTTCATGTGGAGATAGAGGGGGTGGTTAGTATGTACAGCAAAAAAACAAGAGAGGGATTTGTGACATAGAACAGAGGCTCCACCTATCCCTCTGTCCTGTATCCTAAACCAGAGTGGGAGTGTATAATTGAGGAGTAGATGTTGCGGCCAAAGAAGGAGGCAGCTGTGTGAACTGAGCATGTCATTCTGAAAAGAGGATGAAGTCAGAACAAACTACATGGTGACAGATGGCCCATGTCAGAAACCAGATGGCTCAGTGAGCCCCACCACCCCCGTCATGAAACAGCAAGCAGAGGAGAAGCCCACAGTGCAGCCCAAAATGTTGTTACCCTCTTATATGAGGGCCACTCATGGTTTGTAAATGGTGTTACACTTAGAATCCCAGTCTGTGATGCCTGATTCATAAGCCAGCAAGGGCTGCTTGCAGGATGGGTGACAGATCTGAGCCCCATCTTACTTATACAAATACATCTGTATGTGGCTCATCAGCTAACATGCCTCAGCAGCTTTCAGGCCAGGCTGCCTCTTAAGGCTGTGCAGATCTACTTTATCAGATGTTAACACTCAGTTGAGGTCTTATCTAATTGATTGCATCTATAGATGAGCACCGCGGCTGCTTCAGAGTGTAGGATTATGAGCAACTGGCTGCTTGTTTACAAATGCGTGTGGTCTCTGTCGCCTTAAACAACCATTCTTTCCCCCAGTGCTCCACCGTGGAGCTGAGAGCTGTAGACAAGAGCCTGCTCTGACCCTGCAACAAAGCGCTGTGCCTGCACCCTGCTTCAGGCACCCCTGCACTGACTCCTTGCCCTTCCAATTTGTGATGTGTGGAATTGCTATAATATCAAAATTAACAAATGTGTTTTGCAGCTCCTATTATGTCTGCATTTGTGAAGTCTTGCCTCTTCCTGTATTGGAGGTAGTAAGAACCATCCAAGACTTGGAAAACTTAAAACATGAACTGAGAATGACGTGAAGAAAAGCAGATTTATAGCTAAAATGTCCCACAAATCCAAACCCCATGTGGTTGGTGTGCTGTCCTGGGAACGGATTTCAAAGTGGTTCTGAAATGCTAATCTAGTACTGAGATTCCGACCTACTGTTTTAAGTTTATTAAGAGATGTTTTGTATATATGTGAATACATGAAAACTTGCTGGGAGGGAAAACTTGCTTGTGTATTTTGTACATGGGGCTTGTATTTTTCAAATTAAAAGCCTAAAGTTCTGTTGGTCGTTAGGGCAATATAGTGTCCCAATATGTAAGTACATGCCCCTTCTAACAGCGTATTAAGTGATGCCACTTACTTGTCAGCAAATTAAATATAAAGACAGTTCAGTGCAGACTTAATAGCTTTGGCTGGCACTTATATTAAGTGGAGAGGTTTCCCCTTTCTCATTAAATCTAGCACAGTAATTATAGTGATTAAGAACACTAAAGCTTGAAAAAGTAGCCAGGTTTTTTCAGGAGAGGCTGTATTTGGGAGGAAACTAAGGATCAGAATTCCTGTGTTGCATCTGTTGGACCATGGAAATGTGTGCCAAGGGCACTTTTCTTGTCTAGGAGCACTGAGTTCAGTGTGCATCTTCTGCATCTCTCATCTCAGACACCGAGTGTGTTTGAAATACAATGCCATTATTTCAGATACATCTGTATTAAATGTGCAAAACTCAAATGTTCATATTTAAAACATTTGCAGGTCTGGTTTAGTAATCGTCGTGCCAGATGGAGGAAACAGGCAGGAGCCAACCAACTGATGGCTTTCAACCATCTGATCCCTGGAGGATTCCCACCCAGTGCCATGCCAACTTTGCCAACGTACCAGCTCTCTGAGCCCTCCTACCAACCCACCTCCATACCACAAGGTACAGTAGCCCACAGGTACTTGGTTAAAACAGTGTTATTGGGGGGTTTCCTGTGCTCGTCTGTTGTAGAAATATTTTCTTTTCTAATGTGTTGGCTAGTTTAGGGTCTGACTCAGGGATGACCCTGCAAGCCTGTTTGCTTTAGGCACATAAGACCTCAGATTTGTTTTGCTGTAAGAAAGGGGTGGTTCCATGCGAAGGGTGGTCTCCAGAGAAATAATCACCTCCTGCCCAGCAGTCACACAGCTTTGGTAAAGTGATGTACACTCATCCCTGTCCGCACTGGCCTGCTTTGCTGGAAGTGTCTGGTGTGGTATAGAAGGAGGCAGGTGCACTCTGTCCTCATTGTGACTACCAGTGATGTAGCATTGGAACTTTTGTAAGTGTTCTGAATATTTATCTGATGGTGGAAAAAAGCAGCTATTCAGACTACCTTGTTTCACATCAGACAGTAGCCAGTCTCAGTAGGGTAAAAGTTTTTCTTAATGTTATCATAAATTCTGTGAACTTTGATGGATTTGAATGGGAGGGAACAGACCCACAAATCTAGGCTTTGTAAGATTTTACTATTAAATAAAAACCTTATGGGTGAGATTTTATAAAATAAGTTATGTGCTCTTATTGCTTCCTTCTTGAGATTTGGATGCTAACTCTTGGTGGATGTTCTAATTGAGGGAATTTTTAAAAGCCCAGGGCTTCTCCCATCCATTGCTAGGCTTGATACAAACCCTGGTGGGATTTATGAGCTATGGCCAGGAGGGGAAAGCCCGTTAGCAGTAAATAAAGTATTTACTTAAAAGTAAATAAATATTTTTCTTTGTTTTTATATATAGACATATATAAAAATATTGCTGACAGTACGTGCTCACTAAGGGTTGTCTGAAAACTGCATGTCTGTTGTCATGATATTTACTGGTTGTTTAAGAATTTTTGTGTAAACTCACAGGCCAGTTAAATATCCAACAATATAGATGTACTTTTCTACTTAACCAGTATTTTAGATGCAGGTTCCGATGCAGTTTTCTTAAGCTGAACTTCACATAATGAAGTTATTATGCCAGAAATAAAGGAGGAAAACATATCAACATGTCTGTTCTGTTTCCAGCCGTGTCTGATCCAAGCAGTACCGTCCATAGACCTCAGCCTCTCCCTCCAAGCTCAGTACACCAAAGCAGCCTCCCTTCAAACCCAGAGAGCAGCTCTGCCTATTGCCTTCCCAGCACCAGGCATGGATTTTCCAGCTATACAGACAGCTTTGTGCCTCCGTCCGGGCCCTCCAATCCCATGAACCCTGCCATTGGCAATGGCCTCTCACCTCAGGTCAGTCCTGTGTTTTCAGACAGAGGATTTGCTGTATACCAGAACCAAAGAGTCTATTCCCTCAGGCCACAGTATAATGAATTGCCAAATTTAAACCATAATGTATTCTTTATATAAGCCACATGATTTCAGTTTGCTAGTTTCCTTTTTTTTTTTAATTTTTTTTCTCCTCCTACTGGCTGAATCAAGAGTCATAGCTTATATTTAATTTCAACTGATTTATAACGGAATCATGCAGACTTCATGTTTGCATTCAGTTGTCAAGCATTTGTAATGTACTGCTGTTCTCCGGAAGATCTGTGGCTAGGCACAGAAAATAGATCTTGCACTTTTTCTGTAAATAAAATATCTCTCTAAAATAACCTCATCAAGGTTTTACCAAGTGGTCCAGGAAAATTATGGGCAAGTCGTATATGAGGAGAGTTCCAAGGACTGAGAAATGTGCATTGAGATGAGCTATAATTGAGTTATAAATATATAAATTAGAAGTATTACTGCTCTTTGGCAAAATATAAATGCATGAATACTATAATTGTTTTTTTAATTTGCATGAGCTCTTTTAAGGAAATCATGTTAATAAATTGCCTTGATAATTGAGTGTCAAAAGATTGGTTAAATTTTCCTACACACGGCATCTCTCTGAAGCTGACATTATTAGTTAAAGCTTGAATAGATAGTAGTTTATTTTATTAGCAAGAGCTTTGCCCAGGTGCTTGGAAAGAGATGTCCACTAAATTCTGAGGAGTCACAAAGAGGATGCAATCTATAATTACAATCAGGAATCTCTTCAGGGCTGAAAGTGAGAGTTTTAACGGCTTTATCTGCTTTCTACCCTTTTTTCCTCTCAGTGGTTAGAAAAACAGAGAGAAGCTCAGAATGACACAAATGAAAAGTGAAAAGACAATTATACTCAATTACACACTAATCACTGACTATCACCACTGCCTAAGAAGGGAGAGGGCATTCTAATAGGCAGAAAATGAGATTTTAATGGCACAAAGGGTGGCCAAAATAACGACTCGTATATCTTTGCCTCCTTCGTTTTCTTCAACTTGTGGTTTGCATCTCGGGAGTGCAGTTCCTGGTTCCTGTGCAACGGTGATAACTCCGTGCAGCTGAAAAGTTCAAAGGCACTGGAGTTGAAAAGAATGAATAACAAAGGCAATGAAATAAACATTTTTGCCCAAAGGCAAAAGTTCATAAACCCTTTCTTTTGTAACGGTAAATGTAATTAAGATTCACAGATTCCTGTAGCATAAAGTGGGGTACAAAACTTTATGGCTTGAAACCTCAGGAAAAAAAATACCAACAGAAAAACAAATGGATGTACTTCCAACAAGACTTAAATAGGTTTTTTTTGAAAGAATTCTGATTTCTAGATGC
This sequence comes from Rhipidura dahli, assembly GCA_013399225.1. NCBI lineage: Eukaryota > Metazoa > Chordata > Aves > Passeriformes > Rhipiduridae > Rhipidura > Rhipidura dahli. Next base: position 307,261 of record VXAC01002274.1, read on the forward strand.
AAACTGCAACAAAACCCATGACTTTATATTAGTTGCTTCTTTTTTTTTTTTTTAATGGCTAGTTTCATAGTGCGCAAGGCTTCCACATTTTTGACATAATTATCTATCTGGTTTTCAATGTTAATCCATACAGAGTAGTTGTTAGTATCAGCTTAAATGTGTGTTTGTTCTGGATTTGGAAAATGTGATCTTTTTTTTTCACCTTTCACAAAGCTTTTATTGTCTGTGACACAGAAGTGGAGCACAACAGTAAAGAAATCTTGTGATGGCTGGGCAAAAGTGGAACAAAAATGTGAGGCCAGGTTTCCTCCAGCCAAAGTCTTGCTGATTTGAAGTTTGATGTAATCAAAAGGCGATTCTGTGCTTTTTTGCACCCAGCCCTGTCTTTACACTATGAGACTTCTGTTGGTTTTTTTTGTTTTTTTTTTTCCTTAGACTTTTGAAACCTTTCTCTAACCCAGTGTTTAGCACTTCTGGCCATGTCCAGCAGCTCTACCAACAGGTTTAGGGGGATGCTGATCCCTCTAAAGCTGACATCGTGCTTTCATTTCACAGTGCATGGAGATTACTTATATCCATTTAGATTTGGAACAACTTCTTGGCAACTGAATGATTACCTTCAACAGCTGTTAAAAATCTTCCCACCAAACGAACACATGAAAAACCCAGACCTAAATTCATGTGGTGTTACCAACAGCTCCTCTATATCAGTTCTGGTGCCTGAACAATGAGTTAGAGACATATATAAAATGTAGAGATGTGTAAAGTCACACACTCAGACTTTGTGTTTATATAAGGGAATGATACAGCCTCAGACATGTGAATTATGTGTAACAATTTGTGGGACTGTAGCAAACCAGTGAAACTCTTGCTGCCCAAAGGAGCCTCAGGTGCTGGGCATGAGGTTAGTGTGTGAAATGTCCCTTAGTTGTGGGGTGCGTCTCTGTGCATCCCCTCTTCATGCCTCCTCAGGGCTCTTCCTGAGGTGCTGAAAGAGAGTCTGAGGGAAGGGGAAGTCAAAAGGCAGCCCTGCATTTGGGGTTTCTTGGAAAAGGGAAACAAGAGTTTTCCTGCTGAGTGGGCATGTTGCACTGCCCTGCCTATGTGCGTGGAATTTAGATGAGAAAGAAAGAGGGTCTATTTACTAGCCAGTGCATTTTTGACCACAATAAATCTGAGTGTGTGAGCAATTAACATAATGTTTCCACCCATCCATGTGTCTCTTGCAGGCTCCTGACAAACTGAGTCTAAAGCTGAGTTAGCAGTGACTGTAGTGGGGAGGGGCAAGGGAGGCTTTGTCTGAAGCCCAGATAACATTTTGTGATAAAAAAACACCACCCTTAGAACATGCAGAACAAAATCTAATACCAAGATTCACAGGATCATATTCTTAGCAGACTTAAACCTCTTTCTCCCTTTGACATCAATTTATTGCAAATTAGGGTCTGACACTGACCCCAGGAAAGCGTTGTTTTCTATGTAGAATGGTTCCAGTCTAACTTTTTTCTTGAATATGATGACAAATATGGTATTTAAGGCAAGCATTGGTGAAGACAGAGGACAATCAGAGACACCTAGGGTGATATAATTTTATTTTTATTGCATTAGCCTTGAATTTGGGGGTGAGAGGGGACGGTATTTCTCAGTTCTAGGAAGTAGAATGCTCCATTTCATATCTGTCTTGCAAGCTGGGTATTAAAATATTGTTGATCTTGTTTAAAAATAGAAGAGAACAGAATGAGTTCCACCTTGTTTAATACTAGGCACTTTTTAACATCAAGACAAAATCTGCAGATATCCTTCAGATGACTGGTTATTCTCCTCGCTCCTCTGGTTTATTCATTACTACCTGGATGTGGTGAGAGAACCTCTGTCTTGCAGGCATGCAATGGGTTGACTTTTGCTGGAAAAAGGCAAGGATTAATGTCTTGGGGAGCTGGCAGCCTGGAGTGTCCTTGTTCGTATTTCATGAAAAAGCAACTCAACTGCAAGCATGCCATCTCAGCCAGAGCTCTTTAAATATAATGTCAGAAAAGAGATTATTAGTGTGTAATATATGTAAATTGCATATTTTTATGTTTTCTATGCCTATTATGCAGCTTCTTGCCTCTCATGCATACATTTATGGGAATATTGTATTTCCTTTTCAAATTAGGTTTTATTTGCTCAGTGCACTTTCTTTTAACAAATGTTTATTAACACAGAATTATGAGGGGGTAGCATATCTGGATGTTAATATATGTATACAGGACTTAGGCATGCTTTTGGATTGCCGTGGCACTTTATGATTAGTGGCCATCGCTGGCTTTTTGATGTGAAGCAGAACAGCGACTGCAGAAACACTTGTCTCACAACTGCAGGTGTATGGTCTTAGCAAAGAGAAGATTGTTTTAAACACAGGATATCAATATTTTGAACTGCTTCATTTAAGATAAGGGAAAAGGCTTTTCCGGTGTACATCGGCATCCCCTGACCTCGTCATGTGCTTTTTATTACTGTCAGAGCAGCAGAGTTTGCCCTACACCAGGTCAAGCAGTTTGCTGGTTTGGAGAGTGCTGTTCTGGCTGCTGTGGATTCAGGTGGAGCAGCAATACTCTGCTTGGATTGCTGCCTATGAGGCCATGTGCTTCCTGTATTTAACCTGTAGGATATTTAACCTGTAGGATAATCCAGGTTTAAACAGTACTGCAGTGTTAAGGTTTTACTGGGAAAAGAACAAACATGTATAACCTGTCTCCTGCTAGGCATAATCTTTTTTTCCTCCTTGCCCTCTAGAAAACTTCTCAGATTTACCCTTTCCTCTTCCTTACCTTCTCTCCCTCTAATTGAATCAAACCCATGGCTTTAAAGGCTGCAGATTTAAAATGGGAAGTGGATCGAATATTGAATGGGCTGTGTAGGAGATCATAACAGTCTTTAATAAAGTTTGCAGTTTCATGCCATTACCTGGAGCTCAGGAATAATCTTGATAAGAAAATCCCAAATTTTTCCGTGAACAGTAGTGGAAGCTGTTTCAAGGTTTCTTTCTTCCACTGTCAAAACATTTCACTGCCTGAGTTTAAGAGTTACCCTTTAACTCCTTTTGGTGAGACAGATCTTAGGCAATGGGCGTCTCTTAAGTCTTTGAGAGCACTTGGTTTTCATTAACCTGAAGTATGGAACTGATGGCAGCTGTCGAATCAGTTAGATATGTTCATATTGTCTTGTTAACTCTGTTTTTAAGGGAGGCACAGGAAGCAGGGGCTAAAAACTTTCATTCCCTCATTAAAAGGCACAAGAGCAGTGAAAAAAAGCAACTATTAATTCAATATACTTTTCTCTATACCTTCTGTTGGGTTACTTTGAACTGGTTGCCCGTAGAAACATTTCATTTGGGTTCAAGTCCCACAGCAATGAGAAGCTCATGATCTTTGTCACAATGCACTTGGCTTTGAGAACTCTTCACTTAATGACCCAAGAACACGAGACAGGGCATGGATTTCTTTGTAAGTAAGAAAGTTAATTCACATGATATAGTTTTCATGAATACAAGTTTTTGTTCCTTTTTTTAAAATTGTTTAAAAACAGAAGTTCAGCCAATGAGGTTCATTACTTTTTGTTTCTGTGAGTGAAATAGATGAGATTTAATAGTTTTTTAATTGCTACTGTGTAAAAATAACATGTATTTTTTTGGTAAACATGCTAATATTTTATAAATTATATTCTATATTTTCTATTAATATACATTTATAGAAAATATAACATATTTAATAAATACATTAATATAACAGAAACAATCAACAGGTGACTGTACCTTTTTGAATGTCCACTTTAACTTTTCTCTTTTGGCTTGTTTTGCTTTCAGGCATAACAAATCCATATATCCCAGTTGTTGAGGGAAGGTGTGTGAGAGCTGAGCTAGTGACAGCTGGGCTGGTGTTCATAATGGCCAGAATCCTTCTTTTGTGTTTGGGGCTGAATAGAAAGTGGGAGGAGGAGAGTTCACAGGCAAAGAGCAACCTAATCCCAAATTTAGGCTTTTTATGAATTATTTTAAGTAATATCGCCATAGTTGAGCATTTAAAGTTGTGAGACTCCAGTCTCTGAGGCTGCTTGAAAAAATTTTGAAATATTTAACTTTATAGATATATTCATATAAATTATATGTTCATCTTTGAGCGTTGTTTTACCTTTTCAGTCATCTTTGGTTTGTTTTCATACAACCAGGGGCTCAAGATTTAGCTGATCTTAGAATTATTTTGGTGATGTTACCAAGTTCTGGGACTCTGTGATGTAGCACTTTAAAAAAGACATGAATTTTTGTGGCAGACTGTAATAATGTTTTGGAAATTGGTGATCCTCTGTAGTTAAAACTGTATTTTGTGAAAGAATCAAGTTATCCTCTTAATTATCCTAAATGTGCACCAGTGCACCTCCTCTAATTCCGGCATAGGATACCAGTGAAATCAATATGAGGTCTCATTTGAAATGAGCATGCAGAGGGTCTGACCATCAATGTCCAAAGTCAGTACATTTGCTCTTATTTTCATCAACCAAGTATGTTCTTTGCAGCTCTTGCCATTTGGCAAAAAATGTTTTCTGTTGGGCTTCTTATATTCAATAGAAATATTCATATACATAACATGAATCAGCATCAGGGTTCTAGGATCCTATAGGTATAGATCCATGTAGCTAACTAACTTTAATTAGTCCTCTAAAAATCTCTCATTATAGAGCATGATAGCAATCCTTTTTATGTTCTTTCTTGTGCAATATTTTGTTTTCTGAGAGATTTCTCTACAGTGAAGAGAGTTAACAGCAGGTAATGCCATTCATCTCGGGAGGAGTCTGAAATTTTCAGTGTTAGTGATGAATGAGGGTATCTGACCCACATCTGTTTTACATTAGAATGGAACATTGCCCTGACATCGTTAGGAGCATTTGTCAAGATTCCCTGGACAGAGCTTCTGTAAATTACATGCTGCAAATGTGTCAGGGTCAGATAAGAGGATATCATTAACTGCGCTAAAGTTTACTCATGATTCTGTCAGTTCAACTTAATATGTTAACTGCCAACTATTTTCCTTGAGCTGTTTCATTAAATCTTTCATTCACAGGAGGGGAAAAATAGTATCACTGTACCCAAAAAATATTGCACATGTTCTTTTCTCATAAATCATATTAATTGTAGGCATGGTCACAAAGCATATTAAACACAGGCATGCGTAAATGAATTAAAACATATGAGAATTTTATTGTGCCTACGGAGGGTCCTGCATCTTAAAATACCAACCACGTTAACAGCCAGAATGTTTCATTTCAATAAAATAAGCTTTTATTTATAGTTTAATGGCCTTTATTTTGGTGATAATAGAAGTATTTTCTAACAGCTGATAATGGCTCAGACATTGCGTACATGCCTTTAAGGCTTTCATCACTCAAGCTCTCTTTCTTGATCATATCCTCAGCTGGTGATTCTGTGCTGATTTCACCAGCAAGGGACTTGTCCCAGTGAATATTTTGGATTGCTTCAGATGTGTTCTCTGAAAACTTTTCTGTAGAATTTGGTTGTTGCAGTCCACTGTGTTCTGTTTACTTTTTCTTAATTTCTCCTTTGTTTTCTAATAGAATAATTTTATTAATTATATATGTTGTATTTTATTGTATAAGCACAAGGGCTGTGCATCAGTCTTCCTGTGTGTTTTGTAAAAGGTGAGAACAAAATATATGTAGCCAAAAAACTTAAATCTGATTTTTTTTTTTTTTTTTGCACTTATAGGAATTCTACTCTAAATTAAACTGTGTATTTACTGCATCATTTTAATTTTAGGTGTTAGCTCAGCCCTTGGATTTTCGGTCAGTGAGGCTGACAATTACTAATTTAGCTTTCCCAAAGTGATTTAGAAGGAAGTATGTGTTTTCCATGGATTTGGAAATTTGAATGGTATAGAGATTGAACAAATATATTTTTTGCCTTAATTACTATAAAGCAATAATATCTGTTTACTTCCTTAGAACTGTACTGCTTCATACCCACAGAAGACCTGAGCTGCAAAATGCAGATCCTTGTGTGCCTCCTGTGCACCACTAAGCTTCGGGTACTGAGCATCTCGAAGCCATGGCCCGTTAATGGATTTCTAATTGATTAGGTGAAAGTCAGCCATGCCCTTCCTGTAACTCCTTGTATGGGTGAGAAGGTCATGGCACATACCGTAGCAAAGACTCCTGCCCCGAGGCTACTTCCCTTAGAGCTTTCAAAACAGACATGACCAAAAATCTAATTATTTAGATACTAATCAACTGCAGGATGATTCTGAAGGCCTCTGAGGAAGATATTTCTGAGAGGTTGGTTACTGTTCAGACTTCAGTTTTTTCCAGCTCAGAGACAGACTGCTGTGACAGTTCTGCTTCAGAATATCCACTAGGTGCACATTCACTTAATAAAATAGTGCCTAAGGGCTTGTAATATTCTTTAATTAAAAAAATTTAAAGTAAATCTCACCAAATTCTAATTTTAGTTTGTCAAAGAAAAGAAATCTCCATCCAAATAGCATTGCTACTGTTGTTTGAGTGGTGTTTGAGAGTCTGTCTCGATCCAGGTTTAAATTTCAAAACAAACCTCTAATTTTAAAATATCTTCCAATCTGAAAGTTTTTGAGCTCACTGTTTTAGCTGGCAAAGTCTGAATAATTTTGTCTTGGGTTTTATTCTATTGAAAATGTTGAATGAAAAAAAAGCTCAAGTTGAAATACACAGTTGGTAAAATAGTTATTTACCCAAACTAGCAATTGGTCCTAAAAATGCTGGCAGAGACAGCGTGTGATGTGAGAGCCCTGAGGCAGAGAAGAGTTACCCTGTGACATGAGCCCAGCCCTGCTCCCTGCTCTTGAACTTGGAACAGAACACGGGGAAGTCCTGTAAATATTGGGATCACACTGGCCCTACACAGGGATGGAAAGTGTTGTGCACTTGAGATTTCTGATAAACCCCTGTACGTTTTAAACCGTAGCCAAAACCATGATACTCCTGCCAACATAAATATTTCCCAAAGTAGTAATTTTCAGTGTAAATGTTTAAGTTATCCCGTGGTTTTTTTGTGGCTCCTTCTCTTCTTTTAACTCCATTGGTGTTAATTTCAAAGGATAAGGATTGATACAACCTGAATGAACATAGGTTCTAATACTGTGTCCTGCTGATGCACTGTCAGGTCATTCAGCACGCTTCATTTTCAGACCATATCGAATTCCAAATAAAAATAAGAAAAATAAGAAAAATATTTGAAATTTCTGAAACAGAAAAGCTTGCTGAAATAATAGAAATTTTAATAGTTTTCAGAAACCAATTTTTAGAACAAAAACTTGAGAGCCCAGTGATTTCAGCTGTTGGGGGAGTTCTGGCACAAAATGCTGTGCAGATAACACGATTTGTCAATCTGTGGTGATTTCAGAGTTGTTTATTTCTTATTAACTCCAAGTTCTTTTAACAGGTTTTGGGGATTTAATACATTTGTTAAATTAAACAGCAAATATTTTATGTCCTGAATCCCAATTAATCTTGTTTTTATAACTTAAAAGTTGTAAGATTTCAATATCTGAATGAAGGATATATTGCATATATTTTGGAATTTCTTTTTGCATGAACGCTTCAGTTTGTGAAACATTCAGCAAATACCACTGATTAAACTCATGTTTTTCAGTTCAGTGAATCAGAAGTGAACATTCCAGTGCTGTATGTAGTAACTGAACTTCTTTCTCAGCATTTTTTTTCAGTGAGATATCTTGGGTGCATTTGATGCAAACATATTTTGCGTTCTTGATACAGGTATCTGGGTTTGTCTTTTTGAACTACTCTGTTTCTTTCTCTTTCTCTTTTCCTAATCAGACATGTAAAATTTGGGTAGGTCTTTTTTCCTGCCTAAATCATGATCCCTGGACCTTGTTTCATGTATTTATTAAAAAAACCCAAACCAACAAAAAGCCAAACTCAGAGCTGGGAACACAAGCTCCCTGCAGTAATAATACCTTTTAGTTTGTCATGGAAAATAAGCACAATTCCAGGAGGAACATCAGAACTTTAGGAAACAGATATGTTCTGATGAGGTTTAATTTAGTCTTTAAAAAATGGACTCAAAGTTAAAAAAAAATCTCTTTAGTTTATGGCAAGAATTTCTGCGAAACAAAATGATTATCAAATAACACGTCAGATAATTGTAATGCCTTTTTGGAGCAAGAACAGCCTGTAAATTACCACAATATGCAGCTTTGGCAAAAGCTCTGTGTCATTAGAAGCTGCAAAATGTTTGTCAGGCTCTGAAGTGCAAAACTGAAGTGCAATTTATTCCAGCAAAAGCAAGCAAATCTCAGTCATACACTAATTTTAAAGTGTGCTACAGCAGTGTGCCAGGAAAGGAAATGCTGACCAGCCTGTAGTGGGAGGGATTTTTGAACAAGGACTTTTCACTGTAGTTTTGTGCTTGAAAACGTGGATGCTTCTGAAATTGTTTTCTTGCTATTGCACTGGAAATTATGGCCTAGAGGGCTGGACGTTCATAGGGACAAGCATGTATTTTCCTGTAAACTCTTTTCAGCTACTGATTTCGTAACAGTCCCTGTAGAAGCAGCTTCACAAGGGAGTCACAGCTGACTTGAAGTCGCTCTGGAATGCCTGACCCTTTCTGTTGTGGCCTCTAACTCAGATGGTGGAATCAATAACTGGTGTTATGACCAGCACTTTACTCATGCACATTAATTTCTGTGCAGCATACGGGCCATGCAGCAGCAGGAGGGGGTATGGCTGCTCTGCCCCTTTCCCAGCACCCAGAACATCAGGATTATGTGGGTTTTTTTGTTCCATCAGTAGTGCTACTGGGATCTGCTCCAAACTGACTTCAGTGTAGTGATTGCTGATCTTGGAGAAGAAAATTGTGTGAGCTTTTTAATGTTTGTACATCATGCAGGACAGCATGGTTAAACAGCCACTACTTGCTTTTTGTTCTCTTATGATTTAGTTCTCAAGGAAGAAGCTTCCGCAGAACTCCCAGCTGGGGCTGGGATCAGGCACTCTATAACCATAAAAGCTTTAAAAAATATTTTTCCTTATTTGCCCCAGTATCACTTCTTATTGCTTGTTAGCCATCAGATTTTATTTTGGTGGATGATGCAACCAAATTCTACTTCCTCTTGGGATTAGCTACTCAAAGCACAGTTCAAGTATCAAGTCTACCTGGTTTAGGAAATCAAATTTTAGATTTGAGAACTTTCGTGGTTCTGTAAGCAATGCAGTTCTTCGTATGTTTTACCTCTTTCTATTATTCTACCTCTTAGGTAATGGGACTCTTGACTAACCATGGTGGTGTGCCTCACCAGCCCCAAACTGATTATGCCCTGTCCCCTCTAACTGGGGGCCTGGAGCCCACCACCACTGTGTCAGCCAGCTGCAGCCAGAGATTAGATCACATGAAGAGCTTAGACAGCCTGCCTACATCCCAGTCCTACTGCCCGCCGACCTACAGCACCACAGGATACAGCATGGACCCTGTCACGGGCTACCAGTACAGCCAGTACGGACAAAGTGAGTACAAACTGGCACATTTGCAGAGGGAAGGGCAGCACTGTGCCCAGCCACCAACAGCCTGTGCTTTCTGTCTGTAGGGAAGGGAGTTGTGAGCACAGATCCTAATGGCTTGCTGCTACTTCTCCCCAAAGCCATGCACTGGTGAGATAGCTGATTGTTCGAGCAGGATTTCTGCTGCATAATTATTTTCTTAAGTGATGTCAACAACATCTTGATGTTATTAATTGTTGAGACATGAAACCTGATTGCCATTAGGTAAAACATAAGGGTTGTCCAAAATGAAATAACCGCTGGCATTCCACTATTAGAAACACATGTTCTTAATGAGGTCAGCTCAAGAATCATTACAGTATATAATCCCAGATACATAGAGTTTTGTCAAACTTGTCATAGGAATAAAAATATTAGTCCCCTTCCTTTGATATATCAGTATTAAATATGACAATGTCAACCTGTAGTTGGCATGGCCCCATGCTGTGAGGTTGTCACAGCATGACTTAAAAAGCTTCTTTTGCTTTTTTGCAGGTGCCTTTCATTATCTGAAGCCAGATATTGCATAAATGAACTGTCCACTTCAAGTTAAAGCTGGTCTTGTTTTCCGGTCTCACTCCAAGGCTTGGATAAGAGGGATCTTCTCAACACACTGCAGCCTAAACTGGGGCAGTCCCACTGAGAGGAACAGGCTTGTTATGTTCTCTCCAGTCATAGCTTTTAGTAGACTTTTGAAGGCTGGACAAAGCTGTACAGAAGACAAAGGCCAAAAGCAATAATGAGTAAATGTGACATGCTTCATTATGAGTGGGTATACAAAACAGAGCAGTATTTAACATCACAGCCTGGCAAACATTCCATTTTTTTATTGTTGAAATTAATGTGCATTGATTGGGACAAATGGAACATTTTGAAACTAAACTTAGAGCAGTTGAGTTCTGCGTACTATGACTCATCTGATCTGACATCCAGTGCTGACTTTAGTCTAACTTTAAAACAGCTCAGTTTCTGAAGCAAGGTTGGGAGAACCTCTCACTGTACACACTGGAAATTGTCATCAAGAGAAAGCGTCACAGTCCATAGGGAGCTGGAGAAGTGCGAAAGACTTCCTGAGCAGCTCATTGGTTACCTTACCATGCTTTTGTAATCACCTTGTCAATAAATGTCACTCACAGGTTTTGCTTTACCAAGAGAGGAAATCTTGTGTAACATGAAACCATGATTTTACCTTTTTGTATGTGTTTTCCCAGTCTGTTTTACCTTTTTAAACAAACATGGGAGACAAAAACCCCACCAACAACACAACTGATTTCTCACAACTGCCTAGCAATGTGCAATACTGTGTACCTCACACAAACTTTGGGATCATCCAAAGTCATAGATATAGAATCAGAACTATATTTTTGCAGGTACTTTTATTTTTGCAGTGCATAATTCCTGATGATAAAATACAGAATTGTTGCAGTCTGCTGGGTTACTGAAATCCAGCTTGCTAATCATGATTTAAAGGTCATCTTCAGGAAACAATACAAAGAAATGATTACGTTTACATTTTTTTAGTGATGTACAGGACATAGACAGAGATGGACCTGTATTTGACACATTTGTTTAAATTATACAGTGATATCCAATATAGAAAGTATAATTATAGGAACCAAGGTTTACAAGAAGTTTGCATTGTGACATTTTAGAATGTCAATAAATTTGTGTTTTGTGATGTGGAGAGGAAGAGGATGATGGAAGGCGGGATTATTTATTTCTCTCTATTCTTGAAACAAAGAGGGAGGCAGAACACAAATACATTCCTTTTAGTGTTAAGGACTATGAAGTAGTGAGTTAGACTAGGTTCAGTACAGAGGTTAGTTCACACAATGGTCTTAAGGGTGATGGAAAAATGAAATACTATCTTTGTGTTGCAGCCTCTACAACAATATGTTGTAAAAAAAAGAAAAACCCAAACCAAAAAAAAAAAAAACCCAACAAAAAAAGAAAACAAAAAAACAAACGTCTTTCATGTAAAAAGTTCAGTAAATATTTACTATTTATAATGAATAAACATTATGAAGACTTGCAAAGCACTGATGATTTTGTCCTGAAATGTAGTATTGTGCTAAATACATTGATACATTTTAATCTGAATATCATGAAGAAATAAACCATGTTATCTTCAATGCAAACTGTATTCATTATATGAGTGTATTGTGCACACATCCTGGGCTGTGGGAGCATTGGGCAGCCTCTGTGCCCAGGTACTGCCTGTGTGCCATATGGAACTCTGTGTGTGTGTGTGTGTGTGTGTGTGTGTGAGATAATGAGCTGTGCATTTTCCAAGTGCTGTTGGAACCAGTAGTACATCTTCCCAAGAAGGGAAAAGCCTTTGCCGTGCTTTCAAAAGAAAATGACATAGGCTTAAAGCCAGGACAAAGAGGGCTACTGGGATGGCTCCATACAATGCAGGAACTTTGTAATCAGTTATGGACAGTATCTGTCCGGAATATTTTTTTTTTCCCTAGAAACGTCAAGAATTTTTTAATAGGCCTACACACAAGCTGATTGAAACTTTGGGAAGAGCCTTCAAAATGAGTGGAGTAAATTTTACTGGCACATCAGTGTGCAAGAGAATTTTACTTCACCCTAGGGTTGGTGAATGTTTAATTTCCTAACTGTTTTGTAGGGGATGTAACCACCTTAAATTTACTTCTGCTGTTTTTCCATGTGCATTTTATTTTTATTTTATTCTTTTAAGTCTAGCCCTCTTCCATTGCAAAAGGAAGGAATACATTTCTTGAAAAGAGGACATTAAAATGCTGAAAAATGGGGAAAGGAGAATTCTTTTTTTTTTTCTTTCCAGTTTCTGTTTCTCTGATACACCTTTTAACATCTGTGACAATTAAAATTTAAAACTCTCTTATTAACACCTATTCCCTGCTCTAAAGTGCTATTTTTTTCTGATTTTTTT
>VXAC01002276.1:0-47202 GCA_013399225.1 Rhipidura dahli
GCAACTCCCTCCGTCGCTCCCCTTGGTCGCAACACAAGGCTGCCCTTTACACTGCCACAACTCTTGCTTAAGGTCCATGTGAGAATACTGGCCTAATTCTAGCAACACTGCTGATACTGAAACGAGATTAAATGCAGCTCAGTGTAACACAAGAGGAGTTGCAAGGATCCATGGTGCTTATTTCATGCACTTACCTTTGGTGGTTTGACTACAAGTGCAGCAATCTCTGAAGTAATCACACTGACTATAGTGGTAATATCATCTTTGAAACGATCGGAGAACCGGCTTCTTCGTGGGTTATCTTCCTTCTCTGTGTTGTGAACATACTGAGCCATACTTTTTATCTGCAAAACAGAAAAAATAATACTATAAAAAATGCTCAAACTGGAGGTAAAATACTCCTTTAAGCTTGTTTATGAGAGTAAGATTTCCTACTTCTGAGTGAATTTAATCACTCATTTTCTCAGAGCTGTGGTGTAAATTCTACATGCAGTGGCAGTGACAACAGAGGGTGTAAGACTCAAATACAGACAGACATTCCTGTTCATATTCAGGCAGTTGGCTACTGAGGTACCTGAAATCAGAATCACCCTCCCCCAACCCCTTGCATCTGCAGTTCTGAAATGCTGCTGCTTGCAACTTTTGCCCTTCATGATGACAGACACGGAGTGACACTTGTGGAATTCTTATTTCTTGACCTGATATTGCATTACTTATATGTTGACAGTGGGAATCTGTATATTTTTTCCACTGACATACATCACCGCAGGGCTCTGTAGAACTGTGAGTTTGGGAAGCTTTGTCACTGCTCCCACGGAGCTAATAAAATGGAAGAGACAGTAGCAAATATTCACCAAAAAAAGAAGGGCTTGGTTGATGAGTTTCTCTCAGTCTTTTGCAAGCTGTGGACTACTGCTCATGCAGCTCATGCAGAACTTTGCCATTAGTGCCATAGTGAGGAAGGGGGGGGAATATGAAGAATTCTTTCATTATTTGAGACCTCTTCTTTACACAGAGAGGCTGAATAACTAAAGAGGTCACCACCCAGCTGAATCAGTGCCTGGAGTACCTACTACATGCCACCATCAACTAACTGTAAAATACCACTTTCAAGTCTTACCAGGAGCTCAAAGAAGAACCAGGCATACTTGAAGACTGATTCTCTCACCATACCCGTGCTGACCACCATTTGCAATGCCAGTTCCTCATGGAAGTGCTAGATAATAAACACAGACTGTTGGAAAATGGCTTTTCAATCAACTTATCTTTCATTTTCAACATCTTCCCTAAGAGAAACTTCTCCATACTGGAGGGTGAGCAGCTGGATGGGGATGTGTGGGCATTTTTGTAGGATCAGAAGGCAGATTTGACCAAAATGACATTTAAAGAATGCTGCTGGCAAACAGACATTGAGACCCATTTTTCTGTGGATCCAGAACCACGGATAACTGAAGATGGAAATGCCTTTGGACTATTCTCAGGCCACTGTCTGTGTGCATGATAGGGAGCAGCCATGTCTCCCACTACCTGTTGTGTGTTTTTGTTTAGCACATCCATGTTTTTCTGAGAGAAGGCAGAAGTAAGATTGACTCTGTGGTGGGAGAGAAGGACAGAGCAATAACCACAGCAAACTTTCTACAGACATTTGTAGTTGGAGACAATACTTTTAACAGTGAGATCTGAACACAAGACACACAATCCCAATTATCTAAACTTTTAGGAAATTCAAATCTGGACTACAAAAAGCTTGGTTCTAAAAGCTACAAAAAGGGACAAAGAAAAGAATTCTTTACAGAAGAAAGAGAAGGCAAATATTTCTGAATGGAGTTTACTGTAACATGTAAAAACATGTATCCAAGGGCAAATAGCAGTGGAAAACGACTGAGGCTGTAAGACCTTGATAAAAAGAGCAAAGGGAGGATCCAGACAGGCTGCTACTTGTCTAGATCTGTCCTGGAAAAAGACTCTAAAGACACTAGAGCAGAACAGTTTGAGTAATGTTTACCCACTGATTCAATATTTCATCACAAATTCCTTGTTTGATACAAGTGGTTGATGTTTGGTTCGGTTGCTTCCCTCTCTGCATCTAGAAGTACTAATTGCCAGCACTACCTCAGGACCCTCTGGGCTCTGTAAGGAGTTCCCTCATGCATAGCCATAGCCTACCTTTTTATTTGATGGTCTTGTGCTGGCACAAAGGCCTGACACGTCACTTGTTCCTTCAACGCAGTAAGACATCCGGCTGGAGCTGTGATCCATAGGCTGAGGGCCACAGACAGAAGAAATACATAATAGTAAATGATTAAGTAACTTCATCTAATTAACAGAGAAGAAATCACCCACAGTGGGCAGGTTTATTTTTTTTTAAGATATGCAGAGACGTTCATCTAAACAGTTCTTCTTTCTCCTTCTTCCCATCCTCCTGCCCAGTCGAGGCCGAAGACCACCTAACAGCAGCATCAGCATCAGCAGCAGCAACAGCAGCAGCGACAGCAGCAGCAAGGTGCAAATGCCAGCACTGCCATCGAGTGCCCAATGGCAGAACTGCAGTTGTACTTGGGCGGATACGATTACGATTCACCCTTTAAAAGGTGTAAATTTATCCCCTGGCTCTACGCCGAAAATAATTAGCCCCTTGAATGCGTCCTTCCATTAGATGTAATGTCAATTTAAAAGGCAACAAAACAGTAGTAACCACTTGTAAATTGCTACATTTATAGGTGTGATGAAGCTGTAATATCAAATATTTTAATATTGTATTAGTTTGGAAAAACGCCTTGAGCTTTGTTTTGTTGTTTTTTTTTTTTTTCTCCCAGGACACAGTACGTTAGAGTAAAAGTCATAAAGCTATTAAAATCAAATCTACGTTATTAAAAATTGCTATGGATTGATACATATGCCCATATGAACACATTAAATAATCTGTCAAACCTGTGTATCTTACTAGTTCTGGTTTAATTTGCTGAAGACAAGTACCTATTAATTTTAAGTGGAGAGACACACAGTCATTCAATAGAGAAAAGACCTCAAAATACATCTGAAAATAACCTCCTAAGAAGCAGTATTTTACATATATAATACTCAAAGAAAAGCAAGGTGGGGATACAGTTCTCATTAGATGTGCTGTTGCAGAGCTCTGCCAGGGCTGCAACTAGCAGCAGGCTCCTTGCACAGGGGAAAATCCTACTTTTGCCAGAAGCCTAGGTTCCCAGCTCCAGCTGAATGGCAAACTCTAGGTTTTGATTGCCCCAGACAGCTGTGCACAGCCATCTTCATCAAGCTTTGAGACGGGCTGGGATGCTGTACACCAGCAACCTGGTGCCAGTCATGCCAATCATGGAAGCAAAACGCAGTTGACCTTTCTGTCCTACAAGCCACTGGTGGCATATGTAGCCATGGATGAGAACACAGAGGAAGGTTATATTTCACTGTGTGATTGCATCAAGGATTTGGAAAGACCCAGGTGCAAATTATGCACATGGCATCTGCACTGTAGCTGATATAAAGCTATGGGGCTGCTGTCATATAATTGACTACTTTTTTTTTTTTTTTTTAATAGGAAATTCTTTAACACCAAACAAAAAAAAAAGGAAGAAAAGTCTGTGACTGCACTGACTCTGTGACTTGGACTAGACCAGGTCACCAGATGTGACCAGAACTTAAATATTTGGAAAAACAGGACATTGAGGCATGTCAGAAAAAGTAAATTCCTCTGTGGAGTGTTCTCACCTCTTGCTCTCCACTGGTAAGAGACACTAGAATTTAGCAATGGGATTTAACATGTATATATGCCAAATCAGATAAACAACAAATGCTTCTGGTGATACATACAGTGCATTTACAAGGAGCAAATCCAACCCTGAAAGACAAAATCTAGATTATTAGGTTTTGGACCATACCATTCTTCAGATATTTGACTTTGTTCTCTTACCTTGGATGCCATATTGTTTTTGACCTCCTCATCAGTAGCAGCTTGTGTAACAGTGATGTCAGGATTGCTGCAGCTTATCACTCGGCTCTGCAGGAGTTTACTTCCAACAGACACTGCAGAAGTGCGTCCAAAGGTGTAATAACGAGATTCTGTTGAAATGGCACTGCTGCCTCCACCTGCCATAGCGAGATGTTTGAATTAAGACTAAAGGACATATACATGAGACAAACATGAGGTTCAAGCTGGTTTTGCTCAGTGCTGTTTCAACATCAGCATTTTGAAAAGCATAAAGCTCCTGAAAAACGCACTACCAACTGCTTCATTAGCAATCTCCATAGGCATTGAACGACAAGTTACAGGTATTATCCCAGTCAACAGCTCACAGGGTGATTGCACAAGCAGTAACAAAAGATTAATAGGGCTACCTAAGAAGCAGCACTATTACAACAGTTCTTTCTTCCCATCAGCTCTTTTTAGTTTGCTGTAGATTAAAACAATATTCACAGGCCTAAACAAAAAATACCACCTACAACACAAATTACTTAATACTGTGTTTGAATACCCAAGGAAGCAGGGAGCACTATCACCAGGAATTTCACTAAGTGATACCTAGTTTTGAGTTTCACCATGGACCTTATTTTTCTAGGATAAAGAATTTTCAAGTGTATGTGAGCGCAGAGATTTTAGCATATCCTAACATCAGTCTAAATATCCCTCAAGGGGGATTTAAATGAATATTCAAAGGCGAAAAAGGCCTACTTATCTTTAGCTCCCACAGCACCACTGCTTGTGGTAAGTCATTTAATATATGCCAATTAATCAAATGAATCCTATAGGCTTTAGGAGAATGACAACAGCAGAATAACAGAATGGCTGAGGTGGGAAGGGGCCTCTGAAGGCCATCTGGTCTAACCTCTCTGCTTAAGCAGGGTCACCTTGAGTCAGCTGCCTGGGACTACATCCAGGTAGCTTTCTACTATCTCCAAGGTGAGGGACTTGGGCAGCCTGTCTGGCCAAAGTGTACCAGTGCTCAGTCACCCTCAGAGGAAATGTTTCCTCATGTTCATGGTGTCTCAGTGTGTATCCATTGCCTCTGATCTTGTCAGTAGGTGCCACTGAAAACAGCCAGGCTCTATCTTCTTAGCACCCTCCCTTCAGCTCCTTCTGTACACTGAAGATCCTCCCTGAGGCTTCATTTCTCCAGGCTGAACAGCCCCAGTTCTCTCAGCCTTTGTCACCTTTGCTGCCCTTGGCTAGTCTCTCCAACAAGTTCATGTATCTCTTGTACTAGGGAGTTCAGAGTTGGACATGGCACTCCAGGCATGGCCGCACCAGGGTTGAGAAGAGGAGAAGGATCACCTGTTTAAACCCGTTGGTCATACAGCATTTTATCCTCCAATGACATCCTTCATGCAGTGGAGATACTGGGTGAACCTGGCCTTATACCACTTAGCAGGAAGTTATTTTGCATGGAAAGTAATTTACTGATGTACAGGTCAGTAAAAAAATTGGCATCTTAAGGCCATTTTAATTTATGAAGGAAATTCTTCTAGAAAAAGCTTCAGTTCAGGCAATCTCTCTTGTATTTGTCTTCACGAAGTTACAACATTGCTTGTAGCTGTTGAAACCTCTCACCTCAACCTTTCATCTTAAATTAATAACTGGGGGATGAAGATTATGAGGGGCAAGTCCATATTACTCTTTGCAGTGCTGATATTCCTGACCCACCTCTCAAAGAAATGGTGTATCAGAACAGTGTAGTGCTTAAATGGTATGCAGTCTGGGTCTGAGAAGCTGTGTTTGCTATCTTACAGGTAAGTGCCTTAAGTCCTTCTCTCAAAAGTGCCATGCTGAACAGCATGTATCAAGAAAAAAGAATACTTTTGCAACCCTTGCACCAGTAATACCTGATTTGACCACTTCTCTTTGTGGGTCTGGCAGACGAAATACATAGTACACGTAGGATGCCAGAAGGCAGTTCCTCCCATGCTGATCCTTGCTCAGCTCTTTGCTGTTGTGCAGATTGTTCACTATTGCAACCACAGATTCAAAGGCAAACTGTGAGAAGTTGGCTGTGAAACAAAGGCAAGAATTAGAGTCAGGACTGAAGGGTGTAACGTAATTAAGTGAAGGCATTCTATGTATCAACTAATCCTACGAGGTTCAATTCAGTCCTTAACAAGTTCAGAGTTTTAGACAGCAACTGCTACGCCTGACCAGACCCAAAGTCTACATAGGCAAATAAACACTCTTCAGCTGACCCACTGACTGTCAGCCTAATCACTGCTATTCTGTCACTTTGTGCTACATAAAAGCAGACTGTAACTGTTAATTACATTTCTAGAAGCCTTCACATATTTCCTATAAACTATCTTCTTACAAAACACTAAAACTCTTTACTCTCTAGCTGACAGACAAATACAAGTTATCAGGCTTTAGTACAAATATTGGAGTGGATGACAAGCGTTGATTACCTAAATGAGATATGAAATTAACTACACCACTGTCTCCAAGTATGCCATTCTTCCACAGTTAACGTATGTTATGGGCAACTGGCACTTCAGTAGCACAAATATCAGTGTTCACTATTATATGCTCTGGTTTTGTGCTCACTGAACTCTGTCTAAAGATATTTGGGTAGAGGATATGGTGTAGACAGCAATTTCAGTTGTAGGATAATGATTTTGCTGATGTTTTACTTGCAAAACAACTCAATTCCAAACAAAGTCGAACCACAACCCACTTTCTGACCTGTATTTTCAGGTAAGTAAATTACCACAGTTTAATGTACCTCCCAACCAGAGACTAAGAGTCTTATATGTAGGGGGAAAGGAGAGAAGGCAGGAACTCAGTTAAGCCTGATTAAATTGTGCAGTGAAGCTCTGTCTTGAGCAGCAGAACTCTTTCTGAAGTGGACTACCCTAAATACTAAATCCAAGCCTGGATATTTTAGTAACAATTTCTCCCACATTTCTAGGTTGATTGAAAAGTCTCTTGAAGGCCATCAACCAGTAAATACCTGTCTGTCCAGCTATGACCATAGGCTGTACAGCCAGCTGGAAAAGTTTATCTAGTACCAAATGCAAAAATAAGACAAGAGGTTCAAGGCGTGAAGAATTCAAACAGATAATGCTGAGTTTCAATTCATGCTCCAGTGAAGCCTCTGTAATCTTTTGATCCATCAGTCGAATGGGGAATGTCACTTGGCTTTCCAGAGAGTGGCATAAGGTGAAGAACTTCTCCAGATGGTTGTCCTGCAAGTACAGTGCACTCAGAGTTAACAAAGTCGATACAGTTCAGGCTACTGCTAGCTAAGCAAAGCCTGACCGTAGCACCTGATGGGATGAAAGGGAAGCTTTTTCATCCTTCCAGCTTTCAGCAGTGGCTGTTCTGAGTGATCAACTTGTAAAGCAGCTGTCACAGCATTTCGTTTGCTCCTATTCATCTGGTTCAAATTCAGACTGCGGTGAGATCAGTTTAAAGGCAGAAATGTTACTGCCCACACTAAACTGATTGCTTCATTCAATGAAAAGACTTTTCTGTCTATGTGATAAAACTCTGTCACATCATAGGTCTGTAGTCCCTCTGCCACTCATATCAGAATTCCAGCTACACACAATTATGTGCCATATGAGCATGCCCTACTTGTCTTTAAAAAGCATGCTGCAAAGGGGTGATGGACCTGCTTCAGACACAGAGCCTTCAGCTGTTAGGACATATTTACTAGGATTAATTAGAATGGGATAAGGGGTAAGAGACACTCAAAAGCAGCAGAAACAAAACAAAGCCCATCTGTCTCAAACCAGTATCTCAGTAAGATGGGCAAATATCCAATCTCCCATGGCATTTAAATGACCAGAATCGTTGAGTTCTCACCCAGCACTAAGCCCATGTCCCCAGAGCATGTGGCATTGACAAGCGAGCTGCTTAACACATACTGGCAGCCTAAAACCTGTCCATGGAGGTGGGAAGGCGAAGTGTCTTTGGAGATGCGGACACACTGTCTGAACTAGCCTTGAAGAACAGAAGATGAAGACTGCAGAAACTGGCACTGTGCCCTGCCAGTGCCTTTCAAACATAGCCTGAGCAGTCTCCTGCTGAGCCAAGAAGACATCAGGATGTCTACTGCTCGATGTGACTTGCTGCCAAGACTGTTCACTTGTTCACTCCTACCAACAGACTTAATTTCACCCAGGGATTTCATTCACCGGGGCTATCAGGTTATTTCCATAGCTTCTAATTTTTTTTTTAAAACCTGTGTGGGCATCTCAGTTCACCTCAGTTGCACAAACCTGTTAAATTGGCCTCAACATCTGAATTTTCTTTGAAATGAAAACTACAGATGTGTGTTACTTCTGACGCATTACCTGGGTGTGAACAGATGACACAGCTTGAACTTCAAGAATGAAAACGCCCTTGTGTCCTTCAACCCACTTTATAGGTGGTGTCTGAGATGGAATTTTCTGGGATGGGGAAAAAAAAAAATCATCTTCCTTTTAACGATCAAACAGAAAGTCTCCTTACATGAAGGTCTATAGGGTATTCCCACTATTCACTTCATTTTAGATATCCGAATTCAGTACCACAGAGAGGATGTCAGCTAGGCATCTCCTTCTTCTCACAGACATTTGGACAGAAGCTGACACACTGAACAGGGAAATTTAGAGAATTTCAGCTGTCTGTCTAGCACATGTAAATATACATCTTCTGATGGGATATTGTTAAGGCTAAAATTTCCTGGTCAAAGCACTGCCAAAGGCACTCCATGGGGATGTGGTGCAGTTTAAACCCTCTGGACAAGTTTCCTACACGCCATGTTTGTTGAGAGGGCCCAGTTTCCTGCTCCAGTAACACCACCTGATTCCATTTCTTGTCCCCCTCCCACAAAGCCACAGAAAAAAAGAAAAAATTATCGTATGGAAGAAATCGAATTATTGACTTGACACTCTCTAAACAAATGTATCCCCGATTAGACAATTTACAGGAATTTACTTGCATAACTAACTTTTAAAAATACAGTGTAATGATATAAAATAATAACACCAATGACAACAACATTTTTCTCCAGACCTTTCCCCTTTTAAAGAACAAAAAGGAGACACTGCCCACCAGCAGACAGCAGTGTTAGTTTGTAAAACACTTATGCTGTTCTCCTACATTAGAAAAATATTATATTTTAATAATTTTGTTTGTTACCTCAGGAGAGTGAATTGAATAGTGTAAAGGCAGTTTATCCAATGCAACAGGAAGACTATAATGTCCAGTTTGAAGACGATCATTTAATAGAATTGGCAGCCACTGAAACAAATGAAGAGAAAACACAGCAATATTCATGATGATATATGATTACACCTATTTATTTAATTTGTTAGATACAGTCAACAAAACAGCAAATGAGATATTGACCCAAGCTTCTCTGCTCTAACCCATTCAACTGTAATTTCTTTGTATTTTAAATTCAAAGATAGCTGATAGCTACTGTAGAAAAATGTACAAGCCTGCTTTAAAACGATTTCTTTTGAAGAAAACAAACACAGAGCTTCTCATGTGTGACATACATTTTTCTAATAAATCCTATCAGAAGGATTTAGTAGAGTTCACGGTTTCATTCAAAAATTCATGTATCTTGAATACACTGCTTCTTGGTATTGAAGCAAATCAACAGCTAAAGCTTTGCTGGAGATAAATTGAACATCTTCCTTGTGGTCACCATGCCAGACTGACTTGTCATGTCCCTGCATTGATATTTGGACACATTTAAATTTTTATTCAATTCTGAAAGAGGCTGTGCATTTGAATATCACAGGGCAGAAACATTTTGTATTTAGATGAGGAGAAACATGAAAATTAAGTCCTCACCTATGTCAAATCTTGATCCTGAACTAATTTATTTCTTAACAATCCCACTGACATTGGTGGGGCTATAACTGTCCATAAAAGAAAGTCCCTTTGAAAGGGTTCTCAATACTGTGATTAAAAAACCCCAGAAGCCAACAAATAAACAAACAAGCAAACAAAAATAAAAAAACACAAAACTCCCCCAAAATTCATAGCAAAACATATGGAAAGCATTTTCCTGGCTCCACAGCTCTAGAACATTTTCAAATCTGAAGCATTACCATCTTCAATGCTTTCCTTTCATGTTAAAATCTCTCCAGTCAAAAATACTGTTTGATAAAAGAAAAAGGTCAGAGAGACTATGCTACAACATGTATTTCATAACTTAAGACATGCTAGTCTCAACGTGAAAATGAAGACAGCAAGAGAATTACATTTTAGCTTTTAGGTTCTTTCTGTTTTTTTTAATTTTTATGTGGATAAAAGACAATTTAGAACAGAGATGATGTGCCATATAAAAGCTAACTGAAAATATTATATTAGCTGTTGCCCCATGTATGAACACAATAACAGTAATACTTGCAATTACATATGTTTTAGGGGGTTTTTTGCAATAAACAGAATCTAACAGAATGGGATTATGTGCTATAAAGCATTGCTTTTGCAAATATTTAGGTGCATATTTCAGCTGAGTCAGGTGAATTCATTAAGTTCAAAGACAGTTAGCACAGTAAAATTACAGGATGAGGATGTAACATATCTCAGACTGCATCTAGTTTCTATGAATTCACACTAAGACCTTCCACTGCTTTTGATGTATTACCATAACCAGAAAAGGAATAAATGAAAAAACTGCTGGCAAGCAAAGAGTCTGTTTGCAAGAGATACACAAAGACACACCCACACTCCCACACGGCCACTCTTAACTTACTGAATACCCTAGGAGGGTTTCGACAGATGCTCCTTGCTTTGGCTGGCAGCTGATGTGATAGAACGTGAACAATAGATGGTGTTTCTCTGTGAGTTTTGCTGGCAGCTTAATTTTCACTTCTTCATAAAAGTCAGGGGATCTGTTTAAAAAGAATGCCAAGCACATTCCCAAAGTAAGTATGAGACTGAGCAAGAGGCAAATATCCCTGCAGGCTTAGATGCTATAGTTATAAAATCATATAAATCTTTAAAACAGAGCTGAGTTAAACCAAGTATACATATATATACACACGCAGATATTTATGAATTTAAAATTAATTATTAATCTGGAAGTTATACTTATGAAAAATTTACAGCTTTGAATCAGAAGAGAACAGACTGTATCAGCTGGTCACTTTCAACTTCCACCTATCTTTATACTTCAAAAAACTTTCGATCTCAGTTTTGGATTCCAGCATAACTACTCTGCAAATCCTAAGTCCCAAGCTCTCATTCATGAGAATGAGAATGTCCCTTCAGCTCTTTTGGATCTATGAATTCACTGAAAAGAATGATCTTACAGATCTTTAAGAAGTTGTGCTGCTTCCTGCTCCTGCTCCTTAATCTTTATAGTGGGAATATTCTCAATGACTAAAAAGCTTCAAACAAGAAAAGCAATGGTTGCTCATGCAATGGCCACTTATGCAAATGCACACAGAAATCCAAACTGCATATGATAAATTCCATAAAATATAAATGTTGAAAATGGCATTCCTGGATGAACTATGTAGGGTAACAATTACATAAAGAGATCATGATTAATACTTCTCAAGTCATATTAACAACACTTACTTATTATGATATGTGATAGCTGTGTATATTTCTTGGACAAATTCTGGACCTGAAGATTTCCCAAAAATTACCTACATTAAGAAGAAAAGTAACAGTAATCAGGACTACAGCATTTATTTGTCATCATCTAGTATAAATTTTAAGACAGCATCTGAAGACTTTAAATGATTCCTCAATTTTATCTTAGCTCGTTGGCATAAGTATCTTATTACCAAGCACCTTCCCCCCACTCCATTCAGGATAAAACACCAGGAAAATGGAGCAGAGTTATTTCTAGAGTCACTGACTACCTCACATCACGTTCTTTAGTCATGAACTAAAAACTTAGGAATCATAGGAAAAATGTTATGGTAAGCTGCTTAAATATTGTCACACTGTCTTTATCTAAGTGCTAAAAAGTGAAATTAAAAGTATTTTTACAGGTTTTGTTTTTCAGTTGTGGCCTGCTCACTCAGAGTGAGATATATCTCATCTCGCCTTAGAGGTCCCAAGTTCCTTTAAACTCAAGGAAGAGAAATAGGCATTTCTGGTGGTAGATTTGCTTCCCTAAGACATGGGCCCATGGTAAAGATCTTGAAATCCAGTAATTCAAAGGGAGCCCTGGGAGATGAGCTTAGACAAGATTCTCTGCACAGTATAAGTCTGTATATGTACTGGGAGGAAGGTCACTTAGAGTGAAGAGGGAAGCCAGATGAACTGTGTCTGTCCTAAGCATTTGTCAAAACCTAATCATAACACTGGCAGAGTATAAGATAACCAACAATGCAGTATTGTGCAAAAGAAGGTATTACATTCACTCGGCACAGCTCCAGCACTGGAAGAAACGTGGCTTGGAAAACACTGTGCTGATGCTCTAATTTCAGGTCCACAGGTTATGTGGAGAAAGACTGTCAAGTATGTCCTAAACAATGCCAGCACACTGATAAAGGCTGGTTGGATGATAGTCCTGGTCCAATAAACTGTTGGACTAAAGTTTCCTCAAAGTAGTATTTCCACTCATTTTTCCCCTCTCTGACACATAAAATCACAGAAAATTCTTGTCTCCATGTCATTTTCAGCCAACAACACTGTCTGAAAATATAAAAATCAGGATGAAGCAGACATCTGGGTTAGAACACCTCAAACCAAACACCTGAAGCTTGGTAAAGCTGAATAGAGCTTCTCCCAGTAAGAGATGTTGAATAACCTGAACAGACAGGATTGCCTGCTCTGCTAGTAGTGTACACATGTGCCCTAAGAACACTGTGTTTCAGGCATGGAAAGCGCTACCTACACTGCATGATTGTGCATCCATTTGTGGTCAGGCAATGAAAATCCCAACTTTTACCTTCCAGCATAATACCTGAGCATTTGTGTAAACATACTGCATGAAGAGGAGTTACCCTGGAAAACAGACTGCATCATTCTTAAAAGGTGTCTGAAGCTCTGTGCATTTTACCCTTAGAAATTCCAACATGACACTAATGTAGTATTATGTCATTCTTCTGAAAACAGGATAGGAAGATTTAGATAAGAGAGAGCAATATGCATCTGGCTCCACTAGAATGACAAGTCTTTCTTGTTGTGGGTAAGGAGTATGGCCCTGCTTTAGGATGAGAGTGAAAGCTTCACAAGCTCTCAGATGTTAGGCTTCCTAAGCCCCACTAGAAACTGGGCGATGGGAAGTAAATAATGACTTATCTCCTCAGAGGTTTCTCAGGAATGCATGTAAACAAAAGTCTGCTAAGAAATCCCAGCAATTTATTACCGGCATTGCACAGGATGGGTCTTCACCACACATAAATTGGATCTTGATGGTAATGTTTCTTGCAGAAGCCAGTCGGTTAGCAAAATTCAGCCTCTGAGGGTAAACATAGAGGAGATTTCTGGAAGAAAGATAAGGAAGAACAAAATGGGTAAATGGCAAGTATTCCTGTTTGAAGATTAAGTGCACAAATTAGCATCTTGCTGATTCCTCTCCCTGTCCTTCAATTCCACCTACATATAAAAGATATGTCAGAACTAAGTTTCAAAACTTCACAAAGAAAGGCAATTTCTTGGTGTGACAAGACAAAGGTGACAACCTTTCCTGTGTTTAAGGTTTCACCTACACTGAGCTATGTTCTGTTACAAACAATTATCTTTGCTTGATGTACTGAATGTCTCCAGTAGGAATGTCTCCAGAAAGCAGCTCCTTTCTGAGGTGTGAACAATCCAATTTTAGAAGGGGGAAAGAATCACTTGGAGGTGATAAAAGCAAAGAAATCAACAACTGAAGTGTTGAACTGAATCAATAACTGAAGTTTATACATTCATGGTTCATAGTAAAAAATGTCATATATTTCTGGGTTTTACAAATCAAAAAGCAGTATCAATGACCCTCAAATAAGAAAATTTGAAACTATAATTCTATAAACAACCTCTTATTAATAATGAATATGAATGATGCTTTGAAATACAGCATACTTTGCGGTTTACTAGCTTCTGTATATGAACATATCACTAAACATAAAAAGTAGCTTTAATTTCTATGGGGAATTTGGCAGCATAGATGTCTCCTGAAATATAATTCCAATAGAAGAGTAAAAATATGAATACAAAGATTTGTCTCTGATGAAGTTTATGGCAAATCTGAGATTTCAGCTAGACCTAGAGGATACACAGATTCTGGAATCATTATGATGTCTTTTTACTGTCTTGCTTTTCCAGTCTGGTATGGGATTCTCACTGTTTGTCCTCTGAGTGTAAGGAATAAGACTAGTGTTGGAAGAAACATGCCGCCTTTCAGTGAGAAACAACGAGGACTGCTCCTGGACTTTCATGCTTTCTTTTTGTCTGTGACAGTCAGAAACTGCACACAGAATTGCACTGTTCTTATCACAGGTATCTCCTCAGTACCTCTGTCAGCTGAAAAAGCCAAGCAGCCTTGGAATATACTGTCATTAAGTCAGACATTGTATCCCAAGACCTGGAAAACTGTGGTTTATTCTGATTGCCACATGTCACAACATGACAGTACTCTTCAACTACACAGTCCAAGCTACTTTTCTTAACCAACATGCACTACATGAGATATGGCATGCCTCAGTAAAAAAACTAGCATGTAATTTGCCTTTCCCTTAATACAGAATGGTACTTCTGCCTGTCACACCACTGCACTCTCTTCCTTACTACCTTATGTGCAATTTTTGCTTTGCCAAATTCTCTGCCAGATGATGTTAGGGAAAGCTAAGTGAAAGAGAGAAATATATTGGTAACCCATACTGAATTATACTTGGGGGACTGACATATTAAATGAAGGATATTGTCAATACTACATCTGCCAGAAGTGAAGAAATACATGTAGGGGAGGCTGAATAATACAGTCATTGCTTCATTAATCTGCAACCTAGGACAAGATGTCACAAATCTATATAATGTACCTGAGCACTAGATTTTACTTTCAGATGTGACTTGAGATGAAAGATATGTAAAAACACAGAGAGCTCTCTGCTGACTATACAACCAAGGAAGCATTATTCCAGCAATACTGGACTGAAAAGCTAAAGCTTGTGCCATTTATGCTCAAGCAGTTTTAGGGATCTTGCTTACATGTGTATTAAACCCATCAGCACTGAGGGAGAACAGAGGCCAATGCTGACTCTGGATATCCTGCAGAGGTGAAAGTGATGGCTGACATCTACAGTAGAAAGGTTAATGACCAAAAAAAAAAAAAAAGATGACCAAAAGATGTTCCCTCACACAGGCATGAACTGTAGACCCACTGCTGACCACTGCCTAAGTGAGACTGCCTGCACTCCATCCATTCACTCCAAAAGAGGGGAAGCAAAGACAAGGAACATTTTAACATGGCAATTAGCAGGGCCACTGGGGCAGCAAATACTGTCATCTTTTAAATAAGAAGACACATAGGATGCCCATAAGGATGTGGTGGGCTCCAGGAGGTGCTGCTCTCCCCCAAGGTTCTGCACTGAGCAGAAATATAGCAACATATCACAGCAAATACTTTTGGCCAGTGTGATTAAGTTTCTCCCCTCACTCTCCCTGCGGAAAGTGCAGGGCTCTAACTCCAGATACAGTCAGATGTGAGTTAAAAAAAAAAAAAAAGAGCCATTCAAGGGACAGCATGAATCTACTAAAGCCATGGCAGAACACCCAGTATCACTAAGAATACAGTCCCAAAGCCCAGCAGTATCCTGGGTGAGGCACAGACGCAGACAGCTTCTGTGGGTCAGAGACTGACCCAGCAGAGTGACAAGAGACTGTTTCAGGATCAGTTACCTGCTGGGAAAGATTAAGGTCCCCCTAGCTTGGCACAGGACACCACATGGCAATTCTCAGCCAAATTTGCTGACCTTCCTACACGTTCGTGGGGCGTAGCAGTGATTTAATCGCTTCCCATGAGCAAAACAACACCTATCCTCTGCCAGAATAAAAATCTATTCAGAGTTTTAACTCTGTGGCTATTCTTATTAAATATTCCTGTTTGTAAATATTGCTTGTGCACAGCAAGCAATAAAAGAATCCTCCACCTTGCCAGATGTGCACCTCAAACTTCTTACGAATATTAGGCATCTTCATTGGTGACTGCGATGAGAATTCCAGACAGAGCAAAACTCAACATGTGTGCAAATAGTCCCTACTGATACAAACCAGAAATGTTCTGTAGGTGACAAGTTATATATGAGTTAACATTGAAAACTTATGGTACTACAGACACAAAAACTGATGCAGCCATTAGTTATAATTTTCAGTATTTGTTGATTCTTCCACAATTTTGGTGGAGAGTCTTCAGGAACAAAAAGATTAAAAATTAAAAAGCACATCACAGATGCTTAACCAAATGTGGAAACTATTGTAGTCAGCAATTGACTAGGAAAATAGCAGTGACAAAACTTCAACATGTCACTTTTAAGAAGATGTGTATGAATTATATATTCTGTATTTTAGGATGGATAATTTGGAGAATAGTTTGAAAGATTTTTCTCACACTGATAAAATTCTGAATCATCTGAAGAGTGGGTGGACAGATCTAAAACTAGACCAAAGGCCCATAGAAGACTCACATGTAGTAGACATGCTGTCTCTGGATTCCATGGGCAGAGAGGCAGAGAGGAGCTGATAATGTTGTGAGAGCAATAACATGAGTAAGACACCATTATTCATCAATAATCTTTCCTCACCCGAAACACGTCAAGGATGGGGTAGAATAATTACCACCAAGGCAGAAGGCCTCCAGCTCACACTGCAGACTACAGCAAGTCTGAGAACATTGCTGGTTTGCAATTACATGAAATGAAACCACCAAAAAAAGAGTTTTTTACCCCTTCCTCCAAAAACACCCTAAATGTTAGGTACTACCCCTATCATGGACAGGACTTCCTGTGCCTGGTTAAGCTAAATTACTGCTGTAGTGATGTGACAAATTCCTCTTCCTCCGCACCAACATTTCATAGTGGAAGTAAACAGCATCATTTTCATTTATATTTAATGAGAAAACAAAATGACAAACAAACTTTAAATTACATGATTTTTCCTATTAAAAATAGAGGGGTATGAAAGAAATAAATCTTGGAATGTTTTGACATTTTCAGGGAAATATTTTTATTAAAGAAATGTACGTACACAACAAAAAGAAGTGCTCAATTTCACAGTGCACAAAGAAAGTGGGCTGGCTGATCTCTCTGGCATAAATCAGAAATAGCATCATCTAAAATAATGGCATTACACCAGCAAAAAAAAAAGCTTGCAAGACCTGAGTTCAAAGACTATAACAGAAGGCTCTACTTTTCCAATCACAAAGCAAAAAGCTATTATCAAAAAAAAAAGACTTCATCCTTCTGAAGTAGCTTTGACAACCTCCCCCCCAATGTCTACATGTGTAGCACTGGTGAAAGGAAAATAGTTTGCAGATTAAAAATCAAAAATTAGAAAATAATTAACTACATTTAGCACCATGACACACATCTATGACTAAATGCTATCAAACTGCTTAAATAAGACAGGATGATTCTACTTTCCAGATTAGAGGAAAGGAAATAAAATTACATGAAACACTTCATATTTGGCTCTATTCAAATTCAGAACTACTTCTCATGGGTTAGTTTAATCTCAGAGTCAAAATGGTACTCACCATGTGGAGAACTAAGCAACAAGAATTGCACGACAGCTGAATTAAGCAAAGGGCCATAGGGCTCCACAGTGGGCTCTGGACAGGCTGGACCATGGGCCAAGGCCAGTGGAGGGAGGTTCAAAAAGGCTCAGTGCCGGGTCCTGCCCTTGGGTCACAACAAGGCAGCTCCACAGGCTGGGGCAGAGTGGCTGCAGAGCTGCCCACAGGAAAAGGACCTGGGGGTGCTGCTGACAGCAGCTGGACATGAGCCAGCAGTGCCCAGGTGGCCAAGAAGGCCAATGGCATCCTGGCCTGTACCAGCACCAGTGTGGCCAGCAGGACCAGGGCAGGGATTGTCCCCCTGTACTTGGCAGTGGTGAAGCCACACCTCAAATCTCATGTTCATTTTTGGGCCTCTCACTCTAAGAAGGACATGGAGGTGCTGGAGAATGTCCAGAGAAGGGCAAAAAGAACTGATGAAGGCTCCCGAGCACAAGCCCTTTGAGGACCAGCTGAGGGAGCTGGGCTTGTTTAGTCTGGAGAGAAGGAGGCTCGGGGGGACCTTATCATTCTCTACAACCGCCTGAAAGGAGGGTGTAGCCAGGTGGGGGTTGGCCTCTTCTCTCAAGTAGCAAGCAATAGGCCAGGAGAAAACAGCCTCAAATTGCACCAGGGGAGGTTTAAATTGGATATTAGGAAATATTTCTTCACCAAAAGGGTTGTCAAGCATTGGCAGGCTGTCCAGGGAAGTTGTGAAGTGACACACAGATGTGCTGCTTCAGGGACATGGTTTAGTGGTGGACTCAGCAGTGCCAAGTTTCCAGCTGGACTTGATGTTCATAGGCCTACATCACCTAACTATGCTTTTGCACACCAAAAAGAGCTCTGGCATGACTGAGAGGCAAAACCATCTCAGATGTGGTGTGATTAGGTGATTCTGCTTTGTGAGGAAAGAGGTGCCTCCAGTGGCACTCCACAGCATTTTTTAAAATTTCTAACTAATTGTCCTTAATTTGGGTATTACCTGATTGATTACAGTGTAACACTACTTATGGCATGTCAGCAGTGTTATTACCATTGATTCACTAATTAAAGATTAATGAATGTAACTATTCTTCATAGATATTGTCATCATTTTTACAAGTTAGGCTGAATAAATCCTGCTTTCTTTTGTTGCCATGACTTTTAGTTAGGGTGAAAATTAAAACAGAGGCTTAAAAGAAAAAGTTATGCATGCTGGGTGTGAAGTCTTGCTGAAAGAGTGTGACTGTTGAGCAATAGCAAGCATTTCCTCTAATGTGGATGTATGTATTCAATATAGACACCCTGGCAATGGAAGGATAGCGTGGAGACACCCAAACTTGCTTTAGGAGAAGCACAAATTAATTTTTGGCACAGTGGCTTTGATGTTCATTATGTCTGGCTGCAGAAGTGAGAACTTGGTGAGAACTAAAGAGGGAATATTCTGTGCAGACTCAGCTGTTGTTCCAGCCCATAAACACAACGGTTGCTAATGGTTTTTTGTCAAAAGCAGACCTTTAAACGCTATGAGACTGCACACTGGAAATGACATTTGCGGAGGCCAGACAATGAACAGGAAAGTTAAAATTACATCTTACTTTTTAATTGAACTAATAAAAGGCATCTTTGCTCACATTCATTTACATTTCCACTTTCAATTCTATATAAACTACTTTCCCTATAGAAATGTCAGCATTAAAGTTCCACCACCATACAATTCTATCTCTGATGCACAGAGAAGACAGAAGGACCATAACTCACAGCGTTTTAGTGTACTGATGCTGTGAGCTGCCCTCAGGAGTTTGAGTACCACTGAATTGTGGCAAAGCCCAGGAATAACTCCTTCCAAACTTCTCAGGAGGCTATAGCCAAATTCGATTACTTATTTCCCTACCAACACCACACTGCAAGTCATTATTGTAAAATAACATCTGCCACTTCCTCTCTTTTCTTTTCTTTAAAGCTGAGACCCAAACCCAGGTGTCACCAACAGCCAAACAGATCTCTAGTTTTCTGTGAAGGTGTGGAGCATCTCCCTGGCATAAATTACTTTGCCACAGCGCAGTTCTGAGTTGTACAGAACCACAAGTCTTGCCCTTCCCTTCTCCCCTCCTGGGTGGGGTCAGGTGAGTGGGTGGGAGAGCTGGCTCTTTGCTAATCTCCACTGCAAAAAATGAATAAACTTTACAACACTTTATTCAGTGCCTTTATTCTGTGACTCCTTATTGATAGTCACACTTTTGCCACTAATACAGTATCTAGCTAATATTTTAGGGATCAGAAACCGCCCTGAGAATAGTATCACCTACAATTCTTATTAGAAGCATTATGCTTTGCTCCCATGTCTTGATGAACACAGTGGTCAGATGAAAGTCATTATTTCAAGTTATTTCTGTTTCTGTAATACTGCAATACACCCCATAAGAATTACTGTTAGCTATTACTATAACACTGCTCATTAGCAATGAAATACTGCACAAACATCTTGAAACACATTCTTCCGATGCTAATTTCTGATATGACACTAAGATGTTCCAGACTACTACAAAATAAATGATGGGAATTGCTCAGTCCCATACTACTGAACACTGTGATCACCTTGAAACAACCAGAACAGAACAGATTTAAAGAAATTACATTACACAGCCTGGAGTACTCATTCGTAGTTAAAAAGTTCACAGAAAAACCCATTA
The DNA here is from genome assembly GCA_013399225.1 of Rhipidura dahli. Lineage (NCBI taxonomy): Eukaryota > Metazoa > Chordata > Aves > Passeriformes > Rhipiduridae > Rhipidura > Rhipidura dahli. The sequence continues at coordinate 20,336 of VXAC01002276.1, forward strand.
TGTCCTCAGATGCTCAGATGACTCAAATTAACCATAGAAACCACTGAGCATAAACATTTACCAGAAGTGTTAAAAATTATAATAAAACATACTGGAAAAAAAACCCAAACAAATGAACACAGAGGAGGAAAGATAGATAGATAGATAGATAGATAGATAGATAGATAGATAGATAGATAGATAGATAAGTAGAGAGATAGATAGCTAGATAGACAGATGATAGATAGATAGACAGATAGATGCCAAGTCAATGACAGTTGTTAAAGGGTTTTTTTTCAAAAGACAACACAATTAGATTAGTAAACACATTATGGAATTTCCTATGGTTATTTTATCTTGTAATGGCTAGGAAGACTAAATCATTAGCCCAATATATAGTCTTTAGCCTTTTTTTTAAAATATCTTTTTGTTTCTATTTCTGAAAAAAAATCAGAATCACATTTTTAAAGAAATATTAAAAATATGTCATTTCTTACCTATAAATGGTGTGGGGAACGTACACTTCTCTAACTGGGAATTCCAAAATCTCTTTGTGAGGACGATTACGGTTTTCTGAAAATGGCTTCAGTGGGAGTAGTTCTGGTGTCAGACAATAACCAACGTTTTCTGGAGCTGGGGAAATCTCCACTTCAAGCGTTCCTTTAAAATTAAATCACAAAATCTTAGCAAAAACACAAAAAATAAACAGTGTATAATAAAAGAAAAATTAAAACATTATGTGAGGTTACACAGCAACAGTGCAGAAATAAGAACTGGCTCTTGGGCTGCATGAGAAGGAAAGCGTATGCGCGGAAAAATAGAGAGGATGTAGCCTACACACATCCCTTCACATCAGGGCAACACACAGCTTTTTATGTCTACCCTGAAATGTTCCAAAGAAAATACAAAAAAAAGAAGGAATATTATATGCTGGCTGATGTTCTAGTGTCTTTCACACACAAGTAATACAACATTTGTCTGGGAGACAAACAAAAGTGGTGCTGCCTAATACAGCTCTCTCTCACTCCCCCTCCCCCTCAGATTCTGCTCTGATTAATCTTGGCCAAAGTAGGCACCACCCATCAGGAAAGCTAGGCTTTCTGTTGTTAGCAGTTACACAGTTAATACTGATAATATTTACCACGGTACAAACAGACTGTCAATTTACATTCTCTGCTGTGATAAGTGAAAACTGTTTGTGGAGCTCAGACTTGTAATTTCTGGAAATCAGCTAGATTGCCCTCAGTTCACATATTTTAAGGTTCTTCCACACTACAGAAGAGGTTGAACTGTAACTTACTCTAAAAGAAAAATTAGGCTGGCTGGTGTTTTATAGTATTTAAACACTACCTGTACTTCTCTACTCTATTAACTAATGCTGACCCAAATACCAAGCTAATGTGAAATGTGTATACATTTTAATCTCTCTCTATAAAATATGAACCATTTCAAATACCAAGCTAATGTGAAATGTGTATACATTTTAATCTCTCTCTATAAAATATGAACCATTTCAAAAGTGTTGCAGGGAAGTAGCAAGAATCCAAGAAATTTGCTTTAAAGCAATGTCTTCAAACAGTTTGTATAATAACACTTGAATAGTAAAAATATATCCAATATGTACACTATAAATTAGGGAGAAAAGCGAGTAATTAAAAAATTTCAAGCTAAATCTAAATCTCCATACTCATTCATGCAGAAAAAAAATTCTAAAGCATCTGTGTTTAGGCAGACACCAGGAACCCAGGAAGTTCCACAGTGGCATATACTATAGGCTTTAAACCCAAGTTAAATGTATTCCAGGGCTGGAATTTACAGAACAGTTTAGGGGAGAAAAATACAACATCTGCCATCCAAAATTAATTATGTACCTGGTAAAGTCTTAATTCTTCTTTGCAAGGAAGATGATCTTTTGAAATCAGCTAAAAATTTAAACAGATCTTCATCACTGAGTCTGTCTCCTTCCTATCAAGAGAAAGACAAAAATCAGTACTTTTGTAACAATACCTCGTAACATGGAGAAAAGGTTTGGGAGTGAACGATGTCATTGAGGCATCCAAAGCAAGTGGATCAGTATTCACTTGACTGCAGTTATCCTCTGTCCCCACACATTTATCGTGGGTAGCTTTTCCCAACATAATTCATATTACATAAATGCAAAATGTCTTAGGAGATCAGAACGAAAGAGAATCCCATACCTGTTTGAAGAAGGTGTTAAAGGTCAGAGGGCCTGCTTTGAAGTTTGATGCTGGACAGCTGTCCTCTGTGTTAAAAACTCTCTCAGAAAGCCTCCTCGCCTGCAGCAGTGTTGCCTTTCTGTCACTACTGGATCCTTTCCCTCCAAAGGGAAATTAAATGAATAATTATCTTGTTTTTTACCTTTTGTTGCAGTACAAATATTTGCAGAATACACCAGAAAACCACAGGAACATTTCACCAACATCAGAGGATAGAGCACCTAAGACATTCTGCTTCTTTTATTTCAGACTATGTGAAATAGTGAAATACTAGGACACACCTATTGAATTGACATTATTTCTGCTGCAGAGCAAAAGTTTATTTAAATTTTTAGTTCATGGGTTATAAAGCACATTGGTCAATTGAACAATGGTCTTGCCTACCAAATGGAGATTTTTGGTATTTTGACTGCCCAGTATTGCTAGCTAACTCCATAAGACAAAGGGAATTTTACTACTATAAAGCCAGTGTTCAATAAAAATTTGGCCTAAACCATGAAAGAATATTTAGCAGACATAAAAATAAATATGCATAGATGAGCACAATTAAGCTGTATTTGTAGGACTGAAAAGGAAAGCTGACAAGACATGACTTTGAATCTGTGATTCACTTTTGATGCTAGAGTGAATAACATTGTTTCCTATACCCAGTCCTACTGAAGAGTCATTTTGCCTTACTTAGAAAAGTTAGACAAATACCGTTTAAACCTTCGCCATCTTGTACTTCTCGTTCAAGTGTTGAAAGGCTGAAGAAATTATTTAGGCTTATGGGAATCCAGGCAAATGGCATTCTGTATTTCCCCAACCTCTGACAAAAGGATTCAGCCTGTGCTTTCAGTTTTTCAATCTTTTCTTTTGTCTGAGACAAAGAAAACAATGACTGTTTAAAAAGCAATCAGTTATTGTAATGCTACCATAGATAACAATGTAAGTTACATATTTACAGTTCAGTAAATAATTTGCATTGGTATCTCTCATATTTTCCTGCTACATCACTGACAGGACTAGTTGTTTTGATTTGTATATTCACTTCAATTTCTTTTCAATGAGTTCATTTGTATTATAGAAATGGAGAAAGCCAATCTTTTTGTAGTAATCTTCAAATCCAGAATGAACAATCACCATGAAATTTTAGCAGGTTCTACTTCTTACATCAGATACAGAAAAAATATTCTACTGAAAGCAATATTCTAAAGATGAGATATGTGGAAGCCCAGCAAACACTCTCAGTCTGTCCCAGGCAGGTAAATGACCATGAATTCCTTGAACAGAACTCATTAGCTCTGGATAACAGTACTGAACTGGACAGCTGCACAATACAATAGGCTGTCTGCCCATCCAAAACAATAGCATGTCTCTGAGGCATAAATAGTTCTGCTAATTCTGCATTTCAGTCATTTCCTTTGCTCATGCCCTATCTGCTTCATGACTCAAGACTCTGTCGGTATTGATCTCCAAAGGGGTCAGTAATGATAATGCACCTTGCTTTCTCCTGATTTCTTTCTGTTGGTCAGAGACATCAAACTGCTTGCACCATGGATGCTGTAACTGGCTTTTCCTCCACTGTTTTTGGTATTCCATCCTATGTCAAAGGGTCTGCTCTTTCTCTGTTTTTTTGGTTTGTTTGTTTTTTGGGGTTTTTTTTGAGCATGCATTTTTTGATCTAAACATTCTTTACAGTTATTTACTTACCTTGCCAGCCTCGCTTCCTTTAAGAACCATGTAGGGTTCTGCACAGTCTCCGATTTCTCCTTGCTGAAGCACTTTTTCTATCTACAAAAAGCAGTAAAATAAGACACTCACAAGGAAAAAATGTCATCTACATAGTAACCTGTTGTTTCTCTAGCAATCTGAAAGAGCCTGCCTGAATATACAGCAGTATATAATGTCTTAAGACTGTCTTTATGGAGTAACGATACTAAACCTCCTAGTTTTCCATCTTAGAAAGCAGACAACATATATGTGACAACACCGCCAATCGCATATTATTGCATTTTCACTGAAATCAGGATAATTAACATATACCAAATGAACTGGTTCAGGCTAACTCAGTTTCAGAATTAAGCAAACAAAATGATGCAAAGTGCACTAAACCAATGCCAAAAAAGTCCACAAAGTGTAAAGAAAATTTTTGAAAGAGCCTTATTTCACTGTATTCTTATTTTCCCTTGGGCAGAGATAGGAAATTCTACATACTTAGTAGAACTGGTACATGGGATATTAATATAACATCTTAGCTTGAGAATGAGCTATAGCACTGGACTTCTGCTCACATACTGCCATTAAAAACTCCAAGAATTCATCTCATCTAGATGACAAAGACCATGTTTGTCAGTTCAATGAACTCAGACAACAGGAACAGCTGAGAACAGGCAGAATGGTGTCAAAGTAGCACTGTAACATACCTTTATTACCAGATATATATCTGATGAGGGATAAGTGACAGAAAATACTGCTGATCTTGCCTGAGTAGACAAGTCTATGGAGGGTGTATGAGAACACAAGAATCCTCTTAATGAATCAGAATTGAGGTCACAGTGAAAATTTTCTGAGATCTTGAAAAGAAAAAAAGGATTAAAATACATTGTAAAGCAAAAATGCTTCATGTTTTATTTCAAAACAAGTCAAAAGTTGTAACTACAACTAAAAAATAAACAATTCCATAGACTTTGACTGCATAAAAAGAATCCTGGATCAGACTACATGTGTAAAAAAGCTTCATGTTTTTTGTAAGTTTTCCTAAATTATTACTCCAGAGATAAACACCCAGGCCAACTGCACAAAAATATTGTATACACACTTACCTTTTTTCTTTCCTTTATGTCATAGAGAGCCATGCATGCAAACAAAGGTTCTATCTCTATTTCAAACCTGTTAGGGAAAGACACATAAGACACTGATTGATACTGCACTTGTATGGCTATGTATAATAAAAAAAATGGAAGGGTTATACTTTGACTGGCACTTTCATCAAAAAATACAAAGAAATACTTAGTTCCAGACATTAGCTCTCTCAAAGCTAGTGCATTATATTAGATAATTTTGACAGGAAAAGAGGGGTAGGAAACTGCTTGCAATGTATTTTCTAAATTTGACAGGAAGGTGGGCTGAGAGATCTGATTTTTTTTTTTATGTTTATGAAGTTGTGCTGGTTTTGGCTGGGGCAGAATTAAGAGTGGGGCTAGAGTTTTGGATTTGTGCTGCACGCAGGGTTCATAATATAAATACATTTTTTCTGCTGCTGAGCAGGGCTTTCCCAAAACTAAGACCTTTCTGATATTGGTACTGCCACACTAGTGAGGGGACTGGGGGTGCTTAGGAGACTGGGAGGAGACGCAGAACAGGTGACCCAAACTGGCCAAAGGGATAATCCAGACCACAGGGCATCATGCTCAGAATATAGGTGGGAGGCAAAAGGAGCAAAAGGGGGAAATCTGGAGTGAGATAGTGTTTGTTTTCCCAAGTCACAGTTTTCTTCTCCTGGAAATAGATGACCACCTGCCTACCATTGGCAAGCTGTGAGTTAATTCCTTGTTTTCTCTTGCTTGTCTTTCCACCATTAAACTTTCCACCACTTGCTTTCCCTATTAAACTGTCTATGTCTCACCCCATGAGTTCTCCAGATTTACTCTTCAGATTCTCTCCCTGATCCTGTTGGGTGGAGGAGTGAGCGAATGGCTGGGTGGGGCTTGACTCCTGGCTGGGGCTACTGGACAAAAGTCCAGTAGTGTATAGGACACCAATCGCCTTTTTTTTTTCTTTTTTTAAATATATCATGTAGGCTCACTCCCAACTCCTTTTCATCATGGAAAGTTAAAGACTTCTGTGAAGATGGACAGAAATAATCCTCTGCTACACTAAGAAAGAGCACTTGAGCAGTGAATGCCGCTGTACAGGACATCTGCAGTGGTGTAACAGGGTACGCAGCTGTACCCTGTTGTAGACTCAGAAATGGTGAGCAATGCATGTGAAGGATTACTTACTTCAGAGTCTGCAGCTTCACCAAAATCCTGTTGCCCAGGTGTTCCTTTGGGCAATCTGGCACTGGCCGTATCTCCACTGCATCTTCCTATCATTAAACAGTCACATTCAATTAAAACAACTGCAAATTTACACACTTGCCCAAAACATTTATGTGACAGCAGCTGAGCCACTGCTACAGACTAGCATCTTCCCCCACTCACTGGGCATTTAATCTCTCCAGAGATGAAAGAAAATAGATTTATTATTTCTGAATATTAACATTCCTGACCCCCCCATCTGGCATTTACACCACATACTTACAGTACTGGACTTCAAGTAGATGCTAATATGAAAAGTGAGACCCTGACATAGCCACATCCACCAGCACGCGGCTCGGCCTACACTGAGAGGCGTGTAGCGTTTATCTGCTGTGGCGCAGCTGGGACAGCCACCCGGGGGAAGACTAGCGGAACAGGCGGCCTCCCGCTCACCTCATCCACGGCCGGGTAGAGGGCGAGGAGCTCGGGGTGCCTGTTGGTGCGGCGCGCCTCCTCGTTGAGCCTCTCGAAGTCCTCGGCGCTGAGGTGGCGCAGCAGCTGCTCCAGGCGCGGGTCCGGCTGCAGGCTGCGCAGCTCCAGGTCCGAGCAGGCCAGCGACGCCCTCGCGGCCTCCTCCGGGACAGCCTGCTGGGGCCCGGCCTGCGGGGGAACAAGAACACGGCTTGGGCACCAGCCTGTCACAGAATGGCTCCTGGTGGTCGGGCAGAGGGGATCTTAACGCCTCCTCTGCCATGAAGCCTAATGGTGAGCAGGGTGCTCTGCTTGATGCTGCCACAGATCACAGAACCACAGAACGCACTGAGCTGAACGGGACCTGCTAAGATCACAGCTCCTGGCTCTGCACAGCAGCATCCCCAAGAGTCACAACATGTGCCTGAAAGCATTGTCCAAATGCTTCTCGAACTCTGTCAGGCTGGTGCTGTGACCATTTCCCTGGGGAGCCTCTTCCAGTGCCCAAACACCCTCTGGGTGAAGAACCTTTTTCTAGACCTCCCCTGACACAGCTTCAGGCCATTCCCTCAGGTCCCATCATGGTCACCAGAGAGAAGAGATACAGTGACAGAGTCTGTCCCTGCTCTTCCCCTCACAAGGAAGTTGTAGCTGCAGTGAGGTTTCCCCTCAGTCTCCTCCAGGCTGAACAGACCAAGTGACCTCAGCTGCTCCTCATTCGGCTTCCCCTCCAGACCCTTCCCCATCCCCGTGGCCTCCTTTGGGCACTCTCCAGTAGCTTTATATCTCTGTGACATTGCGGTGACCAAAACTGCATATTCAAGGGGAGGTTACACCAGATGCTTCTTTTGAAGGAAGCTGCTGTATTTGATCATTTTGCCTAAAGTGAAGAAAATGTACCTTAAAAGTTGCATCTCCAGAATCCAATGTTTCTGATGCAAATGTTTGTTTTTGAAGTGTTTTATGAAAATCTTTTCGGGATCCCTTGTTTTTTACGCTACAGGTATCTGAATTCCCTTGGTTTCTTTCATGGAGAAGCCCAAGAAAGTCAGGATAACATGAGGAGGCATTAAGGGAAAATAAAACAGAAAAGACAAATTAAAAATTATTTAAAAACTGAAAAGATTGTTCTGCAAAAAAGCAGCGTAGCACAGCTTTTATGCAAAGATGCGACAACTTAAGCTTGTTTCAACACACTATTGCAACTCTATCATGTATATTAAGAACAGTATTAAAAGGAAAAAAAAATCAGATCACTTTTATATAGAGTATAAGCCTGAGACAGCAGGAAAACCTGACCTAGGTACAAATTCTGCTCTGATCTCATCAGACACGGTGATTATTTCAGTGACATTAAGAACATGGATCAGGATCACTTATCTCTTGGCTGGCCTCTTCAATTACATACATCAAAGCTCTTACTGCTCTTATCCAGGACCTAGCTAGTACCCCAAGTTAATCAGATGCAACAATCTACACCTTCCAGAAAATGCCTGGTTTTGAAGAGGGCTATGTCTGTGCCACTACGTAACCCTCCAGGGTGGCACCTTTGAAAAATTCTCCTGAAATTTCAAGTTACATTTTTGAAGCAGATAGAAATGAACAGCAGGTACCCTGAAAAAAAAGGGGTTAGATACATTCAGAGCTGTCTTTCTTTCACTTTAGCATGCAATTTGCTAAATCCTGTGATGGTCTTTCTGCAGTCAGCCTCCTTATTTACAACATCCTGCTTCATTCGTTTTCCTTTCCATAACACTCCCAAAGAAATAACCGAACAACAAAGAAATGACTGAACATCTGAGTACTTTCATAAAGAAGACACAATAAGCAATTATTGATCAGGGAGACACCTTTTTATTACATTTTGGGAGTAACTGAATTATATGCTCTGATGTGTTTTAATTTTAATTGTTTACATTTTAATCGTTTGCCAGTTCACTGCAATGAAAACTGGTCATAAAAAGACAATCCCAGCTCTCCTTGGATGTGACCTTGTTTTGGAACCACTGTAATCATCCAGAATGGAAGACAGAAATTCTTCATGACTTTAAGACATTTAAGAATCCAAAAAAGGTTGTATAGTTTTTTTTTCACTACCTCTGGTGGCAAACAAATGATTAATGGAGAAATTTATGTACCTGAGTTCACACTTTCCCTGTAGTGTAAAAGCTACACTAGAGATGCCTTTCTCCTAAAGTAGTCCCAAGGAATTTATTTATCTTGTTTATTTATTTTGAAAAGCATGATAACAATTAAAACTCACCTAGTGGCAAACCGTGGTTTTAGCACACATGCCAATTTAGCGGGCACACATTGAATTAAGAAAATGAGATGAGGAAAAAGATCAAAGGAGAAACAGACACAGGAATAAGCTTCCCATTCAGACCACACGGACTCCAGATGTGCCCAGCTTTTCTACCACATACCTGTCTACCCTGGGGCATGAGGATGACCTCTGCTCATGCCACCCATTGAAGACTCCTCAGTCCCCTTTTCTGAACCTTCACGTTCATGAGTGATCAGTCACTCACACACTTCTCTCACCATATACCAGACAATATATTCAGTTACCTGTCCTATAACATCTGTCAAGTAGACAACTACAATTTTTCCAGTCTTTCTCAAAACAATGGAAAGCCTTCTACAATTACTTTTTTCTCACTCCTCTCTTGATACCTTTTCTTTCTCTTGTGTCTTGTTTTGGAAAAAAAACTGTCCAAACATGATATGAGATTCCCAATAGCAATCTATCACTGGTTTATGTGACACTGCAGCCTATTTGGTTGCGTTTTGTTTGCAATTTTTAATAACTTGCTTGCATTGTTAGCCACAGCTGCCAAAGCTCAGCTTTCTGGCAGAGTCCATCATCATGTTTACCACAACGCCAACTGCTCAATAAAGATTTTTAATGCAAATTTACCTCACCCAAATGAATGAAATTGTAAAACACTCAGAAAAACTTCCCACATATGTGTATTTCTATGCCTTTAGTACAACTAAATGCAAAAATAGCTCTGTTCTATTATTCACCTCACCTACTTTACTGCTCACTCCCTTCTCCTGTGCACAAAAAAAGCTGCACACTGGCTCTTTACAGCACGCTCAGAACAGCACTGTGTGAAAGAGTTTGTGCCTCTGTTCTGAGTGGTGTGGGAGGAGAGCCCACAAAACCCACTAGCCTACTTCTGGTGACTCACTCTGGAGCAGTTCTGAGAATTCAATCAATTTCATCAGCACCCTTGGAGGAAGTCCCTTAATAACCCCCAGCAGCTGCTCGGCTGAGGAGTACAAGCTGCACAGGTAATGCACATTCCTTTACAATTACCGTTGTAAACCTGTAAGGCACTGACTGCTGATGTACATCATGTCAGAAAAACAGAGTAAAAAGGGTAAGTGAAGCGGCCCAACGAAATGGCAGCAAATGTGTCAGCACTCGACCACCAGCTGTTTCTTCTGCTTCTCAAGAACTGGGTATGAGTGCAGGAGTGGATGAAGAGGAAGTGCAACAGAAAAAACAGAGCTCCAAAACCTCTTTCTGAGGAACAGGAAGAGGTGATGGGGAAGGAGGCGAGACATCCCACAGGCTCCGCTAAGAGTCCAGGGACAGACATGCCTGCAACAGAGAGCACTGACTGAGAGTTCCCTTCACATTTTACATATGAAATGGAATAGAACAGAATTAAATTAAATTAAAATAAAATATAATGAACTAAAATAAAAGAAATGAAGTCCCTTAAAATGACTACAGGCCCAACTCTGTGGGTTGAATTGCACTGACCTCAAGTGCAGAAATAATTTACTGACATAAAATAGTAAATTTGGGTATAACACTGATAATCCCATGAATACACTCAAGTCACTGCTGGGAAAGCCCATAATCCTTGAGTTTTCAGACACATTTAAAAATCAAATGATGTTGAATTTTCAGGGCATGAATAGGAGAAATGCATGCAAATGTAATCTTTATCCCTGTTATCTTTCCTTTTAGTGGGATCAAATAGTACTAGTTTTCCTGATTAAAATAATTCATCATTACAGAGGGTTGATGTGAATTTCTTCCCATCAGCTTCCCATCCATTCCCGGAGTGCCTGATAATTAAGAAACATGTGCAACAGTATTTAGTAATGCTCACTGTCTCAACAACATTGTGATTTATACTACTGAAAAGTCAGTTCTTATCTTCAATCGCTGATTAAAATAGTTGTAATTTAGGATTACTTATAACAGCAAACATTTCCTCTCTGATAAGTAAGATGCAATGAATTTTGGATTTTATTTAGTTTTATGTTGCTTACTTTCGATTCACAATCAGCCACTCACGGATATAAGTCTGAACACAGTCTTTGACATGTGAGTCCAGTTCAACCCTGTGGAAAAAACAACATATTTTAGCACCTAAGTTATACTTTCAGGACAAACAAATTTATCTGGACATGCTAGTCAGATAAAAGCCCCTCTTAGTCCTCTCTTGTATATTGTTTGGGGTTTAACTATTGTCTGAGGTTTAAACGGATCTTGTGTATTGCATGAATTCCCTGATGCAGGTTTTTAGTACTGTGATGATTAATTTACAAACATACATTTAACAGAGGTAAGCACTTGCCACACTATCTATCCATAGATATGAGTGATGCTGCTATACAGTGTAGTAAAATTAAATAAATGATACAACATAACCAACCTTGTGACTTTCAAAACTTGATAACAAGTATTAAGATATAGAGATATTTATTTTAGCCTCAGTTCCTGGACTCTTGCAAACACATAGATTTTATGTACGTCCAATTTTCTCTTTGTCACAGAAACAAAAAAAAGTCTAAAAAGGGACCCTAAGGTTTTTATCACATATCATAACAAGACTTTAAGTTCTAAGAATATGTTATAATTTAATTTTCTGTTTTCAAATTTCTCCTTTAATGTAGGATATTTTCAGTGCTGCATTATAGACTGGATACTACTTGGAACTGTAATTCTATCAGCCAGAGACAATGTCCATGAACTTCATGTCATGATGCTGTAGCATAATTCCTCCACCTCTATTCTTAAAAATTTTTATGACCTGTTCCAAAATAATTTGTGGCACTCTCCAGTCCAAGTGAGTAAAAGAGTAGGTAGGATACACATTCAATACAGGAAGAGGTGAAAGGTATGATGATTTTTAGCACTTTCCATGTAGAACTCTTAAGAGATTTGCAGCTGGTTACTGAGGCCGGGTAACAGCTGATCATGTTTGTGTGTGCAGGGTGGTACGGAGCCTTGGCTGATGCCAGGCTGCTGAGCGCCCCTGCCTGTGGTGGTTCCTGCCTCTGGCTCAGGTGGGAGGTGTGTTTGCTGGCAAGCAGCATGTTAACCCAGTTTGGTCGGCGGTACCTGTTTCCTGCTCTCAGTGCACAGAGACATCAAAGACTGCACTGCCTGCAGGCAAATCCTTGGTTCATGCCCCTCCTGTGTTTTCATCTTCCCTAACATCCTGGCACACTTGAGCAAGATTTTCCATGAAAACACTATTATCAACGATAGCAATGTGAATGGTAAATTGCAAGCTGCTGTGTAAAAAAATCTGGTGAAAGCATTTTGTTGGTATTGACTATTTGAGCTTTGCCACGGACTCCTGAAAAAACTCTTCAGATCTTAGTGGTGCAAATCAGGCTTAAAACTGATTGTCCAGTGCCGCGTCCCCTAGCCACGCACAGTTTATAATCCAAAGGTGTAAAGCCTCCAGGCAGAGGGTGGGACGCAGCTTCCAGGGTTCGGACCCTGTGACCGCTGTCAGGGGCGAAACAGGTTCCGTGTCTGAGGAACGGATCCTATCAGAGGACCTCGCTCCTCGAGTCCACTGAGTCCCAGGGAAGCACCCTTCAGCTGGGTGTCGACACCGTCAGTGGTGCCGAGCACAAGCAGGCAGTTCGTGGCCTCTAAGGGAGAGCGGAGCGACGAGAGAGAGAGGGAGACCGAGGAGGGTAAGCAACAAGGTTTATTCCCGGAACAGGTGGGGGGGCATCTCTCGCTTGCCGAAGGCACACAACATCCTTTATACTCAAGCAGGGTTAGGGAGGAACTAACCAGGGGAACCAANTCCAGCATGAGCCTGCATGGTCTCCTACTGGAAAAACAAATAGATAACTGCTATTTTAAACATCAGGCATGGTGGGTAGTAACCTTGGAAATAGGGAAGATATGGTCATATTTTGGATGTAGTATCAGAAGTTGAATAATTATTTCAATGTTTTTGTCCATGATTTAAATAAATGGGAACTTCAGACAAAAAACCCCATTCATTGTCTCCCATATCCATTCTCTCTCTCAAATCCATAGGAAAACAAGAATTCATTATAAAGACTGGAACTTTTTCTATGAGTAACTTCAAGTGAAAATCCCTTTTTGTGCAAGTGTTAGAAAATCCCTTAGAAGCTGTGTGATTCAAAGAGTTCTCAGGTGACATAGCATGTGATCTCACCTCTACTGCTGCTGTTCTCCGGAACTTCTTGAGAGAAGCCCTGGGCCAAGAAGAACCTTGCAGACTGAAACCTTGCTTAGAGAGAGGGCTTCTCAGCTAATCTGCAGCTGGCAAAAACCACACAAACCATGCTTCCTGCTTAGCCTCATTGCATTTGGTACATTGGGCAAAAAACACTGGACAAATATTGCTCTTATATAGGGCTCTAGTTTGAACACCTGGCTGGTAAAAATTAGAGCAGCCTGTAGCAACTTTTGCAGGAACAGAGAGGGATACCCTGTGAGCCAGGACACCATAAACAAAACTTGTTTGTCTTTTCAGCATTGATGTTCAGCACAGCACAGAACACAGTATTCATTTCCTGGACACACTGGAAGGAGCCAGTTCCCCATCCCAAACACATTGCATAGTTGGCCATCTCTGCAGACGTAGCAGTTTGGGGCTAACTGGTGCTGACTTTACATTTATCTCACTGCTTGCAAAACTCAACAGGCCTTTGGAGTTCTACTTAAAGGTACCATTTACAGCGAAATAGTCTTTGAAGACTATTTTGTATACAATGCATAGCCTTTCTAACACCACATCCATCTCCAATGGATTTTCTCATTCTGAATAATTATTTTGCTCATAGTGTGCGTGTTTTTCAGACCAGCTTAAATATTTGCAGGACCACTGAGCACCAGTGTCAACACATGCTACCTATTTAATTTCAGCTGTTGAAAGAAGTTTAATTATTTCATCAATGTCATCCTAAAACCACAAGTGACTTCTACACTAGAAGTTAACACTCCCCCTGCCAAACCTTGGGAAGTATGAACTGTTTCTTCCCATTTAAGCAAGACAGGAACTGAGAAAGAGATTCGTAATGATCTGATCAATGCTATGTAACCCACAGCTGGCAAAAAAACTGAAAAAAAACCCCCAAACCTCAATACTGTGCTTGTTACCTGAACCAAATCAACTTTAATCTCTGGCATTACAGCTGCAAGAATTATTTTTCTACCATTCTCCTGCCCTTCTTTACTCTTCTTCCTGGTCTATGCCCACCACACTTCTGCCACTACCAACAAGCTTATGAAGTTGTGTATATGCTTGCATAATTTTAAGTGTGCAAACAAGCCTAACAGAGTCAGTGGCAAAGTTCAAACACTTGAAGTTCAGGAACTGTGTAATAGATGGTTAGCAGAGTGAGTTAGTTCAAAACTATTTTTAAACCTGCAGCATTTCATGAGGACAGAAACTCTCCTTACCCATCTTCTGGGACAGACGGTTGCAAAGTCCTGCACTCTTTGGGTGTGAAGACAACATCCAGATCATCTTCAGGAAAGTCTCCAAGTTCTTGTGCCAGATCTAAGTCCAAGTTGTTCAGCTGCGTCATCAGAAATCCTTCAAAATCTACTGGGTCTACTGCATCATAGAAGGAAGGCTAATAAGAAATAAAGAGGCATTTATTTTAGCCATAGAAGGTTCTTCTTGATAGTGTAATTTAGGCTGATTTATTTAACTACTGTAATTGTTTTTTTTATTACACTACAGAATTTATTATACAACAAACTTCTAAACTTCTAACCTAGAAACAAGAAAGGATATAAGGGAGGAGACCAAAACGGCAGTGACAGGCAGTGCCAGTGGACAAGAGACAGCAGACAAAACACACTGGGAATAACAAGGCCAACTCTTGGAAGTTACTCCAAGTGATGGAGCTAAGGACTGACTATAAGCACTGTGGCTGCTGCCATCATGAAGATGCACTCATTTGAGGTGCTGTGCCTGAAAGACACTATTAGACATGCTCTGTGCTTTTGACTACAAAATACTCAAAATCAGAAAAATTACCATTTTTCATCTCTGCATGTTACTGGTTTGTATATTATTGGAGTTCTTAATTTATTGGATTTGTCAAGGGTTTGTGCAGTGCTTTTGCAAAAGATTACATGGAACTAAAGTTAGTACTGCAAACCTTAGATATTCCCCATTTCTACAGCACATGGCATTGCACCTTGATAGACAGCAGTTGTATCTCGTTGCATTTAATCAGCCATTCTTAAACAGAAGGCTAATCAGAAGGTCCAATCAGAACAAAGTTAAACAAGTACAAGCTCTATGACTCATGCATGCGGTTAAACTGTCTGCTTTTTATCTGTTTAGTGTCAAAAACAGAGACAGAAACTCTAGTTTGATTTGGTACCTAGAGATGTTCTACATACAAATAAATGTGACTTCATGTATTAAAAGTGTATGTTATTCTACATACAAATAAAACTGAAAATTATTTTACTTGCTATGTAGCAAAAAAAAAACCAACACCCAAAAAACCTGTATATCTTTAGGAAATGTAGTCTTTTTCCAGTTGAGTACAGAGACTAGAATCTCTTATCATTGATTTTCTTAGCAAGTAAAAAGCAGATCTACAAATTACATCTTTAGAAAATCGACAGGTTTTTTCCGGTGAGTTCCAGAAAGGCTGATGACACCTCATCACAGTAAGAGTGAAGAAAATTAGTTGCAGCATTAGAATAATAGCACAGGAATAACTTATTTACTGGGAGGAAGAATTCTAGCAAGAACCAGCTATCAAATCATCCTTGTCTGTAAAGAGCAAGGACTTTAAAGCTCAGATACCTTTCACAAGGCTGTCTTCTGAAGCTGCCAGCAAGAAGTACCTCTGTGGTGCTGCTGATGTGCTATGGGGGAAAGAAGGCACCCAATGTCCCTGGTATCAACAAGCCTATATATTCAATGTTATTCTGCCTATTGTTTCATCCAATGTGTTCTTTAGCTTATCTTTATACTCCAGTGCTCTGCGCAGAAAAAAAACTGTGGGTCAAAATCAGCAAGTCTTCCCTCATTAATACTGAGTCCTGCTCATGCAAGGCTTGCATGGAAGTCAACAGGGATTTCACCAGAGCATGAAGTGACACCATCACACACCACTGTTATATCTACAACATCAGGAATTTTAGCTTAGCAGGACAATGAAAAATTTCGCAATTTAGGAAACATGCACAGAGGCTCAACAATGGCAAAGCTCCAGTAACTCTGAACTAAAATGGCTCACACTTAATATGCCACATCAGCCACAGTAGATAAGAAGATGTGTTAAAAACTATTAAGAGTAAATACCAGCTTTGGAAGCTTTTTAGTGTTCTGGAAATACAGGTGAGGAAGTTTTTCAGATAACAAGAAAGTCATGCATATTTAGAAGAAACATGCTGGAAACAACTAGAAGAAGCAAACCAATTTAAACTTCTGAAAAACACCCAGATGTGGTAAATACTCCTGCAAATATTGTAGTAGAGACCTTTGAACACAATCAAGTACCACCCCTTACTCCAGGTTCCCCTTTTACTGGGAAACTATATTGGTCTCTGCATAAACACAGTCTCTGAGCTCACTCCTCTGCCTGTACATTTAAGGCATCAACTGAATTATCAAAAATGTCTTTAGGAAAAATCTTTCCCTTTCTTTGCTCTTTTTAGCCAAAGTGAAAATCTAACATTACCAGCAAGTCCATCAGCTTATGAGGTAGCCAGTCAAAGAAATATACTCTGTTGGTTTTTAGTTTAACCACTATTGCTGGTTTGCACATGGTGTAGTGCTGAACATGCCGGATCAATAGTTATGAGCAAATAGTAAACCTTATTTACTTTTGGTTTTTTATTAATTATCAGCATAATATCCTTGAAGCTTACTTACTGTACTGGCAGTGGGTAAAACATTGCATGTTAGTATATAGATATGTAAATAGGTATATATAGAGATTTGTAGATCTAACTATATTAAAAAAAATATATAATAAATATTAATATATATAACATATTTAGATCTACTAAAGAAAGTTGTTCACAGAAGATTAAAGTAAAACACAGCTTAAAGTATACAAAGGCATACTAAATCATTTCAGTTGCCGAAGATGTAATGTTTTGCACGCAAAATAGTTTTGCTTAATAGAATCTAATTTTTGATTAAGTATTGCACTTCCTTTCAGAAATCACACTTTTCCATTCTGAGAAGTCAAATCCATTGTGTTTCATTGCGTCCTCTTTTTCTAGTTCAAGTGTTTACAATAAACTTTAACCACTAGAAATATGCATTTTTGACTATTGTAAATTAGACACAAATGTAAAAAAGAAATGCGGGTGGAGGGAAATGGTCTCCCTAAAAACTGGTGCAACTTTTCACAAGAAACAGAGAAAATGGTTTAAGTAAGAAGCCAGCACTCCTTTTCACACATCATAAAAATGTGCAAAACTGTTTGCTACAGAAAATGCCACGAATCATTACTGCAAACATACCTTTTTAAGGATGATGAATTAGAGGCATGTGGATTGTAACAGCACACAAAACGTCAGCACACAAAACGGTACAATACTTGAATTCTACCAGGTTTTTGGTAGAACAAGTGGCTGTCTGCATGCAGAAGGGACCTGGCCTCGTCAGGCTGAGCAACCTCAAGGAAGAACTTAAGACCGCAGGCGCTTCAGATTAAGGAAGTGAGTAGTGGCGGGAGGCCCTGACACAGGGAGCAATAGCTTGCAGCTAGTGTTATACACTTTTCACAATCACTGATGCACAAAGACTCTTCCTGCTTCTACTTATCATGTCTCACAAAAAGAATTAAAAATTAAAAGGGTGGGGACAGGAAGAGTGCCAAAATCGTAGTCAGTTTCATTTATGGCATAGTATGTTTGTGGAATACTTATACTCCTGAATGGCAATAAAGAGATCTGGCATTTTTTCCCTTTGTCATAAGGGCAGTGTCATATTATCTGACTTCTTTAGAGGGTGATTACACGTGGAAGGCTGAAGATGATTCAGACACACATTACATTTGACTCAATTATATCTATGCCAATTGGGACATACTTCAGCATTTCTCATTTAATGTGGATATGCTACAGCACTGAAAAACAGTCATCATGTTCTCCCTGCTGCTAACTCTGGAAATTGTATATTAAGTTGAGCTTGTTGAGCCTCTACCTTTCTTTTTTTTCCTCTTTTTTCATTGATCTGTACTGGTTTTGGCACAGACACAGTTGATTTTTCTTCACAGTAAATATTATGGGGCTATGTTTTGGATTTGTGCTCAAAACAGTGTTGATAATAAAACAATGTTTTCATTATTGCTGAGCAGTGCCTGCAAGGCCTTTTCTGTTCCTCACACCATCCCACCAGCAAGGAGGCTGGGGATGAACAAGAAGCTGTGAGAGGACACAACCAGGATAGGTGACCCCAGCTGATCACAGGGTATTTCAGACCCTGTGCAGTCATGCCCAGTATATAAAACTTGGGGAAGAAGAAGGACCACTACACAAAGCATTTACTTGAAGAAGCTGAATGTTTCCATCAGGAAAAGAATGTAATATACTCCAACACTTCCTAATTAACTTTGATTCATAGTAATATGCAGAGGGACTGTCTATTGCAGGCTCCAAGGAACATTCTCATGTTTCTCAAAGGCATTATTTCCTCAGCTCACCAGAGAGTATTTAACAATTTCAGGTAGAAGCCAGTGGAAAGCAAGACAGCTTAAGAAGATCATTTAATTTACCCTAAACCCATTAAGCAATGTACATGCCAAACCTGTGTAAAGAAGATAAACCCAGAACTTACCAGATGAAATGTAGAAAAGCCAGGGGTACTTAAGCTTCGTTGACAGGATTGTGCAAAGTCTGGTTGGAGAGTAAATTGCTTTCTTATTTCTGCAGAGGAGTGCCTTTAATTAAGCAGAGAAAAATCTTTATAAATACAATTATTCCCATACAAATTCCAAACGCCAGAGTTTAGTCAATTTAGTCTCCTGTCCCAGTGTTTAGAAACATATTTCGATAAAGTTCTAGATTCCTCTTGGTTTGTAGTTGATGCAAATCTCATAAAACATTTGCAGTCCTATGTAACTAAGAATCTGTCACTCTTCCAACAGATTTTTATCATTATATTGCAGGCCTCACAACTGGGAAAGGCTACATGAGAAAGCATAGCCTTGGTCTTAAGTGAAGTGTGACCACTACCTTCAAAGCAATACTTTCAGATTTACCTTTGCAAAGCAAAATTACATGATGATAAAGCAAAGAAAGAAAAATGAACATCACATAAGCAAATACTTTAATTGATCAAGGGATAAAAACAAGACAGGACCACTCACTGAACAGTGTAAGCCAAGACTTACACTATTAATGCAGTTTTGCTGTGAAAATCCCAAGACAAACCAAAGAAGGAAATGAAAAATCTGCCTCTACTGTATCAATTGAACATTTGAGGAAGAAACTTCTTAAGTGCTAATTAACTGATTTCTGTGGGAGCAGAAAGAGCCCAGTACTGAATTCTTCAGAAATCCCAGGGTGATAATAATGTACCCAGTCTAAAAATACAGCAATCAGAGCAGCTCTGTCCTTTTTCATGGAAACTAATTGACTAATGTTTAATATGATTTAGAATAATCAGTTTAAGAATAATCAGCCATGAAATGGTAACAAAATATCTACACTATATTTAACCATAAGTTTTCAGGACAAGACTTTTAAAGCAAGATTCCAAACAGATTCCAAGTAAAAATAATAGCCTGCAGCCCACCAGGGCATTCAATTGGGAAACTGGAAAATATAGAGGTAAGAAAACACTCGCTTCCATGAGAGACTATTTCAACTCCAGCGACCATTAACAGGCATCTTAGAATTACCAGATGCCACAGAACAGTTTTGTCTGTTTGGTCTGCACCTTTTCTCCTCAGTGGCTGCTTGAGTCCTATGACTCCTCTACCTATTTTGTGACACTTACTACTGCTTAATAAGCATGACAGAAACCTAAATTTCACTTCATACATTTCTGCTTCTGTTAAGCAACAGGCACCTGACAGAAAATATTGAAAGTATTAGAGCTATTAGGCCTGATTTAGAAAACAAAAAGTTGCATAAATGAGAGTAGTTGCTTTTAGATCAAAAAGCCTGACAGGTGTGGGTGTGACGTTGCTCCTATCTGATGGCAACAGCAATCACAGGCAGAAAAAAGCCAGAATTATAGAGAAAGTAAAGAGATCCATTTGGAAAAGGATTTTTTACTCATCAGTGGTATCCCAGAAATCAAAAATGAGATCTTTTAAAAGTTATTCAATGATTACATAAGCAAGAAACCATGTAGGGGAAGTGACGAAGTCTTTGCATTCCTTAGATTACCTCTGACCTATTTAAAAAATAGGTCTTGCCTGTATATCAGGGTTATTGTTACTCAATTTCCCACTGCAAATAATCTCTGATAATGAATGCATGTACAAAACTCAAATTATTAAAAATTACTATTTTACTGCAGACTGAGTCAGTTTCTACCCTGTGCAGAAGTATCTGTTACTGACGGAAATAGTAGACATAGCAGCAGATGTAAAAACTGTGTAGCAGGGTATTGCAGAAGTTGCTGGTGTAAAAAATGGTCTAAGACATCTTTAAATTACATCCAGTATGGGGTCATCAGATGCTGCAAAGAGGAAACTGTATGAATTTTCAATACAAAAGAGGAAGCACACATAGGGATGAAGGACCAAATTTGCTCTGGTAAAAGCCTGGGCAAACTCAGCTAAGTGAAAGCGAATAGAGTTCTCACTGGAACTGACATCAGTTCCAGTGTCTCACCCGTAGAAAGAACCTGCAAACTAAACCAGTTCAGTGGATGATAAACCATGTAATTTGTAATGGCAGCTTTCAGACAAGAATAGTTCAGTTGACTGACTTCACGGTTTTGCTATGACTGAAGGAAGAAAGTACAGTAAGAATAACAGAAGACAGCAAAATTTGTTTGAACCAACTCAGAAATTATTGCCTAGATCTGCTAGGATGAGCTAAAACAAAGTCCCAACTGCTAAAAGACACTAAACCAAAAGCACAAGTTAACCACACCAACACGGAGGAAAGTTAGAGATCAGCATGGAAACTTTTGAAAACTCGAGAACTGAGGTGGAAACAGAGGTCCTTCTAGACGGCTCTTTGATAATGCCAGAATAGGTGTTGTCTGTGACATGCCTTTTTTCTATTCAAACAGCTGCCTTGGGCACTGTTGGTGCACCTCCAGGAAAATGGTAGCTCATTTAGTGCATGTCATGTCTTAGCTTTCATGGAGGCTGCAGTCCATCCATGCCTGGCTATACTTTCACCTTCCCTGTCTGTACAACAGGCCTCTCTGATTCTGAGAAGAGCTTTACATTTATCCTTAGCTGCAACCATGGTCTATCTATATGCTAAAAAACACGGAAAGAAGGCAAGTGGTTAAGGATAAATGCAAAGCAGTCACTGAAAAATCTGAGAAAAAATTCTGTGGTTTCCATTCAGTTGAAGCAAGGGGACCTTGAAATTGCACTTTACATTAGAACGTACATCCCCTTAGACATGCTTGTTTATTAACAGTCTGATGAAGTGTATGGTGGGCAACTAGAAAATGTGGACTGAAGTAAATGCTGGTCCAAAAAGTTTCACAACTATTGGTATATTATTGGCAGTTACTAGGAGATGATGAACAGCCAATATGGATTTATCTAAGGGTAGTCACATAAAACAAATCTAATGCTTTTCTGTGATACTTTAACTGGTTCAGTGACGCTCTTGATACAGTCCCTCATGACATTTACAAGCACAGACAGTGGCTAGATGGAATCATCACAATTGGTTCCAAAATAGCTCACGGCTGGTTAATAAAACATAGTCAAGGCACAGTCATCAATAGTTCAAAAGAAGAATGCCAGGAAACTTTACTATGAGAAGCAATTTAATTTTTCCTCAATCTTATTCCAGCCCATACTTTATTTTACAACAAGGATGATGATACAGATAACATAGGACTAAAATCTGGGAATCACATCAACCTAGGAGGAATTGTGAGTATTTTAGAAACAGTCTGAAATCAGCACAGCTAGATTAAATAAAAATGAATGCAAACCTCTAAACTTAGGAAGAAAAAAAAAAACAACTGCAGAAATACAAAAAGTGAAATTAACTGTGGAAAGAAATAGCCATGTCACACTGAGAGAGCATACGGAGACACTTACCCAAAGTACCACAAGTGAGGAGAAATTGACACTATTTCTTTTAATATAAGCCAATGAGACACACTTGGGCTGATGTACACACTTATAACAACACAGAGTAAGATGAAATCAAATTTAAAAGGTTTCAAAAGATAGCAGTCAGAAGGCTAAACATTTTGGGAAAGATGACCCAGGAGGAAAGACTGAAAAAACAAGATGTGTCACCAAAAGAAAGACAGCAGTTGACTATGTAAAAGATAGAAATATGTAAAGAAAATGGGGAACAGTTCATATCTCTCAAGGGAAAAAGGAGTAATGTGCTTAAATTGAAGCAAAAAGCTCTAGTAAGGTATTAGGAAGAAAGTTCCCACTGCAACAGCAGCAGGACACTAGAAGTGTCCTGAGGAAATTGGCTGGTATTGTGGCCAAGCCTTGTATTATGAAAAGTCATGTAAAATCCCGGTTGACTGAAAAAAAGGAAAACATTGCTCTCATTTTTATAAAGGGGAGAAAGAAGGAATACAGAGGCAACTGCAGACTAGTGAACCTGACCTCAGTGCCTGGGAATATCATGGGGCAGATCCTCACAGAAGCAGTGTTAAGACACATGCAAGACAAGGAGGTGATCCAAGGCAGCCAGCACAGGTTTGCTAAGGAAAAATTGTGCCTGACCAGCCTGGTGGTTTTGTATGATGGAGTGTCTGCAGTGGTCAACAACAAAAGTCTTACTGATAGCATACACCTAGGCTTCTGTGACACTATCCACATGACAGCTTATCTCCAAACTGGAAATGCATGGCTATGATGGATGGACAGTGAATAAGGAATTTGCTGCATTGACACAGCCAGAGAGTTGTGGTCAATGGCTCTTGTGGACCCTCTAGGTGGAGGCTGCTTCTCAGGCCTCTGTCTGGAGACTGGTCCTCTTCCATATTTTCATCAATGACATCAACAGTGACATTGAGATGACAGAAAGCTGAGCAGTGCAGCTGACACAACAGAAGGAAGGGATGCCACCCAGAGGGACCTGGACAGAATGGGTCCATGAGAATCATAAGATTCAACAAGTCCAAGCACAAAGTGTTGTCCCTGGGTCGGGCCAGTCCCAGATATGAATACAGACCGAGAGAAGAACTCATTGGAAGCAGCCCTGTGGAGAAGCGCTGTGGAGTTCTCCTGGATGAAAAGCTGGACATGACCCAGAAGTGTGTGTTCATAGCATGTAAAGTCAACTTCATCCTGCGCTGCATCCAAAGAACTGTGGCCAGTAGTTTGAAGGAGGGGGATTTTTGCCTCTCTACAATGTTTCTGCCCTTCTGTAACTTGCCTGGGGCACTGAGTCCAGGTGTGGGATCCTCAGCAAAAGGAAAACATGGACCTGTTGTAGCAGGTCCAAAGGAGAGTCATGAAGATGATCAGAGGACTGCAGGGCATCTCCTACAAAGACAGGCTGAGAGACTTGGGGTTGTTCAGCCTGGAGAAGTCTCTGGGGAGACCTCATCACAGCCTTTTACTACCTAGATGGAATGTGCCAAGAAAAGGGAGTGCGACTCTTTCTACAGGCAAATAGTGATAGGACAAAGGGTCAACAGCTGTAAGCTGACAGAGAAGAGATTTAGATTAGATGTTAGGAAGAAATTCTTTACACATAAGGTGGTGAGGTACTGAAACAGGTACCAGAGAAGTTGTGGATACCCCAACCTTGAAAGTGTTCAAGGACACACTGGATGAGGCTTTGAGCAACCTGGCCTAGTGAAAGGTGTCCCTGCCCATGAAGGGGAAGGTTGGATCTAGATGATCTTTAAGTTACCTTCTGACCCACACCATTCTGTGATTTTAAGCAGCCATCTGGTGACTGCATAGTGACAAGAGCCCACTCGTGATGTCCCTGAACTACCTGGAGAACAGCATCTGAGCAACTGCAACCCTTGCAGAGACCATCAATGGGATTCAGCAATTTTAATAGCTCTACTGATCACTTATATTGATAGCTGCTCCTTTTCACTAGCTGAAAATAAAAAGGTGTTGATTTGGTGAAGATTTTTCCACAAAGGTCACTGCTGAATTCACAGTTTGTCAACATTCACATGCATGTAGAAAGATAGTGTAAACCTGTAGAAAGATGGCAGATGAGAGAAAACTAAGGATTTTCTGGATTTTAGGTCCTTGGCTGAACCTATTTATGTTCTTTCGTTGGAGCAAAATAACATAAATTGGAACTTGTTGTTCCACTCTGTGATGTCTTGGCCCCTGAATGATGATGACATACTTCTCTGGTGCAATTCTTGAAAAAGCTGCAACTCACCAGACTTCCTAATACAGCCAGACAGGACTGGAGGGTAGCCAAATAAAAACAACTAGCCAGAAGAAAACCCGAACCCAAAATGGGTGCTGCTCAATCTCAATTTCACCAGTGTCCGTCCCACAGGTAGACATAAACCTCCAGAAATTGCTAGCAAACAGCTGAGACACGGTCTTAGTATTTCACAAATACTCTCCAATGCAAAGCATACAGTTTGCATAATATATTAAAACAACAGTGTAACCAAAGTTACAGACTACACCTGGAGGTTCTTAAAATTAAATTAATCTTGTAGGTCAAATTCTGGAATGTTTCTCAGGGCAGAGCTCATTGAAAGATCGGGAGCTTGGAGATTTGGGTTATTAGCTGGGCCAAGATGAGGTATCAGGAAAGCAAGATAAAACAGCCATTTATTTTCTCCTTCTAACATATTTTAGATCTGTGGCTGAACATGGCTGGTTCTATAATTAAAATTATATGAATGCTTATAACACATAAAGCAGGTTCTGCAGTTTCATTGTAAATTCTGCTCAATGACACAGGTCTTTGACATACATAATTTAAAAGCAGGCACAATGGGTATTTTGTTAGTATGTATATAATATGAAAATTTAAACAGAGAACAGTAATTTAAAAATGAAAGAGAATGAAAACAGCTTGAAAGATCACCTATTAACTGAAAATCAGAAACTTCATAATAAAACCCCTAATTTTAAAAGTATGCTTCACATATCTACTGGATGGAGTTCTCCAAAGTCATTTACTATTAGAGGGGGGGAAGAAAGAGTAATCCTTAACAACCTCACAGTGCCTTCCAGCAGATTGAGTTTGTCTTCTGCAAGAGCTGCATATGCAGTTAGACAGCAAGAAAAGATGAGGACAAGTAAATAAATAAAAAGACAGTACAAGAACTATCCCCAGAGACAGAAACGTTCACACTTAAAGGTACACAGATGGCAGAATCATAAAAAAAATAGTAAAAGCTTTTACTTAACAGGTAAAATATGCCGTCTTGGTTACCCTGAGGAGTAATCCCTTTCATCTGACACTGACAAAGAAAATTCACAAAACATTATTTTCTGAGCCTAAGATGAAACTTCTCTAGCTACAACTGAAAACAAGCAACTAAAAAGCTCTAGAAGAGAAAAATGTAACAATTACCTACCACTCTCCTTCACTCCCACACACAAGCACACAAAAAGTTTTGGGCCATGATCCAGATCTTGAGCTAGCAAATATAGGAATCTCGCTTAGATCTCCTGTTCTTACTGCCAGTGGAACTGCCTGTTTTTCTTCTAAGTTTCTAATTAGTCCTTAAGGCACCAGAGCTGCACTTTGTTAGTCACTGTTTACAGCAGTGGTCGATCTGAACTGCTGCTGTTTCCTTGTTGGCTCAGGTAGGCTGTACGCCCTCTGGCACACGCCCACTTTGGGGTCTACCACATAAAGACTCTATATCAGCAAAAGCAATAAAGATCCTATGAAAGATGGTTGAAATTTAACAACAATTTTCTTACAAGGGATGGTGTGGGAATGAAGGAAAAAATCTAGAAGAGGAAATCATTGACTTCATTATGCTGTCAGCTTGTTACAAAGTAAAATGGGCACAAACTAATTTTTTTTTTCCCAGGTCACGTATGATATTTATTCAATGAAGATTTTCCTCTGCTTTTCTGTTTTGCTGTTTCTCCTTCAGGAACAGACATAAACAGTTATAAAAATTAATTTTCTAATCCTGGCCATGCAAAGAAACAAAAAACTAATGATTTGGTCCTGATGAACAATGCTTTTATGCAGTTTTTAATCACTGTATGGATAATATGGAATGACTATGATATAACATTAGAGAAGACAAGGTGTATGCATTATTGACTGGTTGGTTCTTGCAGTGAAAGTGGTTTTAGGTGTGAGGTTTTATATGATAGTTTAGTGGTAACTCCTGGAAAGCAGAAAGTATAAATCAAATTCATCTGTCATCCTATTATAGACTTAGACTGGTCATGATGGTTTATATATGCAATAGAAAATTTGTAATTAATATCTCATTTGATGCTAATTAATTATGCTAACAGGGGACAAATATGTGTGTAAACATCAGAATTATTTTGTTGTCCTCACTGCCTTAAAATATAGCAGCACACAGCAATATATACCCAAAGCTTTTGTTCTGAATGGATTAACCTCAGTTTATCTAAGGACAGTTTTCTGTGTTTGGCTCAGAACACTCTCTGCTTGAAGTACTAAAGCTCACATTGGTGCCTTATTATTTTATTTCATCTGAGATGTCTGAAGAAATGCTTTTTAACAAATGTGCCCCTAAAGTCTCCATGAGACCATACAGGTCTATATTCCGTCCATTGCCAAACTCTGTAGTTAGGGGGCATAGCTCTTTCCCTTTTTTTTTTTTTTTTT
>VXAC01002276.1:47211-101124 GCA_013399225.1 Rhipidura dahli
TTTTTGTGCTAAACTGTTTAAAAGTTTTCCAAAAGCTTACATTCTCCACAATAACAATGCTAATGGCAGTTTCAAAACCATTAATGACTGATGTGCCATCCTCCCTTTATACTGTCATTTGAAAGCAATAGAATAATGTTAGCTTACTCTTTTAGATTTTTGTTTTGTCAGCACTGTTCCACCAATTCACAACAGAGTGATTATGAAATAAGTGTAAGGACTTATACCCTAGCTCACGTGTATTATCTGAGCATCCAAAAGGCTTCGCAAAGAAAATGCTTCTGTAATACTGATAATTTTGTAAAACCTGTATCACGTTTAATAGTTCTTGTGCTTTGTTCACTTTTTTATGAAGAAACAATTATTGATACTAAGTGGAGAAAGTCAGACATTAGTAACAATAATAAATAATATTAAAATAAAGACCATGTACATTTCATTCGAGGGAAATTTTTCTTCTTGCTCCTATAGGGTTGTTTTTATTATTTTATCAAGGTCAAGGTTGGTATTTTTATCAACCAGCAAAAAATGTGGCTGTCAACTTCAAATAAATTCGTAATATATTCACAAAAGGGTTTTTAATAGTGAGTACATGAAAAGCCAGAGGAGGAGATAGGGCAAATGGAACAGGACTGGAAAAATAATATGGGTTAATATACTGGCCCCTCATTTCCTAAGAACACAGATTTGTGGAGCTTCAGTGTGACTTTTCTGCTATGGAAAAACATGATAATTTTTTTCTCCCCAGTCACTTCTTATAACAACATTTTTTTCTTTAGAACTAAGTTGAACTACAAAAAGTAGGATCACTTACTAGGACAATATGCCTGAAAAAAAATTGGCCCAATTTCAAGCACATGAAGAGGTCCTGCTATTTTTAGAACAGGGAATTTTGATTCAACCTCAGCAGGAGCCAAAGCAGTATCTAAGACACAGATGAAAGCTGGATCTTTTGCTCACGTTCTTAAAAATAAGAATGTTCAGAATTTGGCATATTTTAAAAGTTATTGTTAAAAATAATATATTTTTGTATCTGCTGGTTGTCCTAACATGTACAAATTCCATTATTACACACTCTCACAAACATATATGGATTATGCAAGACATTTTATATTTTAAGTTACAAACTGAAATATTTGGAAAATTTCAAGCTTGGAGAAATATTACATTTTACTCAATGTTCTAAACATGAGGTCTTGATACTATTATCTTTGTAAGGCTCAGATCAAGTGACAACTGAAATAATATATGCTCTTATCTAACCCAGTTTACTTGACTTTAGGAAAAAACATGAATATTGAGTCCAGGTGTGCTGACTCTCTTATAAAAGATCTCCATTACTACCGAAGCCCAGAAAACTGTGATTCATCACGTGCAAGTATAATTCTACAAAACTCATAAGCAAAGATGTTAGGGACTTTTTGTACAAACTTGGCCGAAGAGCTGGTTAGGCCTGGGCCAATTTTCTGTAACTGCGTTTATGATGGCAAACATTTAATGTAATTGTGTTACCAGATAAGCACATTGACAGACTACCCTTTTTCCCACTGCTACAGACAACAGTGAAGTCTGGTACGGGTTTCTCAAATCAAACTTTAAAAAAAGTCAAGTCAGAATAGAAAAAAAATAACAACTATACAGACTTGTGCTCATGAATTGTAATTTTTAATGACCATAAAACCTGAAAATGGTAGAAGGTATAAAACACAACATTAAATATTTCTTTCTCTCTGGTTTTCACTTCATGTTTGAAAATGACAACTGTTTAGAACAATGAATAAGAAATATTCATACACAGGAGCTGGTGGACATAAACATGTTTCTTATATGCATCTACATATTCCTTTGGTAAGCTTAGGCTTTCTTTGACTATATTAAAAAAAAGAACCTCATCATAAATTGCAGCCTAGGCTTCACCATGCACATAGATGTCTGAAGTCTGAAGGGACATAAGATCTTAAAAAATTATTTTAAAATGTTTTTCTGAGCTTTTCTGCTCAGAGCTTAAAGTCTATTTCAAGCCCAGGAGCCATCTTCCAGAGAAAAAGCAAATATCTCATTACTCTTATCATGTAACAGGGATTATTACACCTGAGTTCAGTGATTGCAGAGATATGTAAGTGCTGTATAATACTAGTCTTAAACAACTGTAGTAGAAGATAGATGGTTATATTTTAAACCCTGTTTCAGTATGCAGTCTGCAGTTAGAGAGCTTCCTAGCTGTCAATAAGATCTGTCTCAACTGTAACAACAGTATTCTGCTCGCATGACCAAGTGCCCTCTAAAGACAGTTTC
The DNA here is from genome assembly GCA_013399225.1 of Rhipidura dahli. Taxonomy (NCBI): domain Eukaryota; kingdom Metazoa; phylum Chordata; class Aves; order Passeriformes; family Rhipiduridae; genus Rhipidura; species Rhipidura dahli. The sequence goes on from VXAC01002276.1 coordinate 49,507, forward strand.
TACAGCTGCCTACCAGCTGATAAAGGGTACACTTGCATTATGGGGCCTATCTTTCCTGCACTTGTAACTTTTCACAGTGATATTGTTGGGTGGCAACCTCCTACTTAAGTGGCTACTATTACCTTGACTGTATGGCGGGCAGACCACTGCAGAAAGGGTAATCAATAAAAACCAAAAGTAAGTCACTGTGAATAACCAAAAGCACCAGTACCCTCTGAAAAGCAGTTAAGAGGGCACCTTCTTCCTATTTCTTCTCTACTTCCTAAAAGTTAAAAATATTTTAGGCACAGAATGTTGCAATTTTTGCAGAGTATGCCAGAGGAAAGAGCTTTTAGTCTTTATGATGGACACCATGATGCCAAATGCAGTAAAAGCATCATACTGAAAAATTTTACCTTTGAAAAATGAGGAGATACTTACGGGAATCTCTAACAAAAATATCATCTAATACCCTATGGCACAATCTAGACATATGATGTTGCTTTCTTCTTCAGCTTATTCCTGTAGCTGATTTACAATCCACTTTTGCTACAGGAGAAAGCAATATTCACACAGTTCCCTGTCAGAATGAGACACATCTTAAGGGCATGCACACAGCTTTGGACAGACAAACATGACTTTGTGCATTGTTTGCTTTCCTTTTTATTATTTTTCCGCTTAAACAAAACATGATGGCTTGCAATCCAAGTCCATAACAAAAGCTGTAGCAGTGTTTCTCCTTTCATGCAGTTGTCTGTCTTTGGCCTCCAGATACATTCTAGCTCATATGGTCTACATATGAGAGAACACCTGGGAGAACAGCTTACTCCCAGGTACCATTCAACAGGCTGTGTAGATGCAGACAGGCTTTGATATAGCTGATCTTAAATGCAGTAATTACCAATGCCAGAATGTGAGATGCAAATCAGCTGATATTGGTTTGAATTATACACAGTGACCAGCCAAAGTGCATACCAAAGTGTATACTGCCTAAGTTTGTCATTTGCTCAAATGTGGTTGTAAAACTTTTTAGAAGTGCTGCACTGACATAGATGAAATCTAAATTTGGCTGCTCACTGGAAACACCCTAGCAAAGGCAAATGAATTATCCTGAGGGTAGACAAAAAGATAACTTCACAGGGATTAGGAAGATACTTCCATTAATTTAGAGCTATTTACGATAGATTGGATCCATCCCTATCCTTTAATATTCTTGACTTGGTCGATTTAGAAGGTCATTATTCCTGCAGTTTACAGCTCTCCCTTGGAGTGGAAGAGTACCTGTAAAAATGTCCCAGAAGATGAGATACAGGTCAATGTACCTAGGGCAAGAGCCATCTGAGGATTTTAATGGCTATTTAGTCATTCACATGCTGTGAGCACTCATGATAGAGCAGGAATGAAACCATGGTATGAAGTCTTTCTTTTCTGCTTCCTCAAACTGCAGAAACTCTGCTTCATTTCAGACAATGGGCAGGTGGAAGGTAAAACATCTACATGAAGAGGCTGCAGTGGGAAGTCACAGAGCACCCCTTCTTCTCTCCCTTCTCTTCACCCGCTTTAGAGCCATGTACAATCTATTCCTTATGTGGAATACAAATCCAGAAGACACCTAGACCACCTAGGCCACAACAAGCTAGGAGAAAACAGCTTGCAGTAAAGAGACAGGGTTCTTCCTCTGTTTAAAGGAATAATATCTAAAGCTGGTGAAGTATGAGCTGGATGAGCAGGCAGTGAGTTGGACTGAAAACTTCCTGAACAGCTGGTGATGCTCAGTGGAAAGAAGTCTAGCTGGAGGCTATGAAGTAAAACTCAGGGGTCAATGCTGGATCCAATCCTGATTAACATCTTAGTTAACAATCTGGACGACAGGGCAGAGTCTACCCTCACCAAGTTTACTGACAACACAGAAGTGGGAGGAGGGTGAAGCATGACCCTCTTCATGCACCAGAGGGTCATGCTGCCATTCAGAAAGAACTCAGTGGGCTGGAGAAACAGACTGATGGAAACCTTTTGAAATTCAACAAGTGCAAAGCCCTGCACCTGAACCATCACCATGCACCCATATATGCTGGAAGGCACTTACCTGGAAAACAGCTTTGTAGGAAAGCATCAGAGGTCATAGAGGACTACATTGGTTATACGAGACCATGACTTCCGCAAAGTTGAACACGAGCCAGCAAAACGCCTGGTTGCCTAAAAGCCAGATATTATAACAGGGTGCACTGGGCAGAGTATTGCCAGCAGGCTGAGGAGATGATACTCGCTCTCTGATCAATGCTGGTGAGACATGCCTAAGTTCTGTTCTGGGCTCCTCAGTACAAGAGAGACATGGACATCCTGGAGAGAAATCAGCCAAGGGTGACTAAGGTGATGAAGGGACCATATCATGTCTCCAGTAGGGAAAGACTGAGACAGCTGGGACCATTCAGCCTGGAGAAGGGAAAGCTTGGGGGGCTCTTATCAATTTATACAAACTTCTAAAGGGATAGAGCAAAGAAGATAGAGCCAGGCTTTTCTCAGTGGTACACAGTGACAGCACTAGAGGCAATGGGCTTGCCCTGAAACTTGGGAGATTCCATGTCAAACAATTTTTCCTATAAGGGTGACTGAGCCTTGGCACACATAGTTGTCCAAAGAAATTGTGGAGTCTGCCTCCTTGGAGGCCTTCAAAATCCAACTAGACATGATCATAAATAGCTCTAAATAGCCCTGCTTGAGCAGAAAGGCTGAACAAGATAACCTCCAAAGGTTCTTTCCAATCTCAACAATTGTGTGATTCTGTGAAAGAACTGAGCAGATGCTTTGCTCAGTTTATAATCTATTCCTGTAAACCAGAAAGGGGAAATAAATGCTGTGGGCAATTGGAAAGAAACACATGTTGCAGTCAGCTGAAAAAATGGAAAAATTTGAACAGAAGATGAAAAAAGTATAATGATATTCCTGTATACTCCAGTATTTATTTCCTATAGCCAGATTAAATGGTTTGCAAACAAAACCAGTATCCAGGAACAGTCCTAATCAGCCTTACCTCAGTGCTTGGTACTGTAAGATTCTCCTGAAAGCTACATTGAAGCACATGGAATACAGATAGGTGATTAAAGACAGCCAGGGCAGATTGTGCTGGACTCATCTAGTGGCCTTCTGCAATGGAGTCACTGCATCAGTGGACATGGGAAGGGCAACTGGTGTTACCCACCAGGGTTTCTGTATGGTACCCCACAACTTTCTTATCGCTAATTTGGAGAGACATGTATTTAATGGATGGAATCTTAGCTGGAGAATGAACTAGCTTGATAGCTTCACCGCTCATCTGCAGTGAATGCTCAGTGTCCAACATGGGAATAAGTACTGAGAGCTTTTCCTCAAGGGCAAGTAGAGGGAGCAGTATTACCTAATAGCTTCATTAATCACATGCATGGTGGGACTGGGTGCACCATCAAGCTGAGTGCTTCAGTTGACCCACTTGAGGGAAGGGATCTGTCCAGAGTTGGAAGGGACCCTGACAGACTTGAGAAGTGGGCTCATATGAACCTGATGAAGTTCAACAAGGCCAAGTGCAAGGCACTGAACGTGTTTAGGGCAACCCCCAAGACCTGTGCACACAGAGAGGTGAATGAATTGAGAGCAGTTGTTCAGAGAAGGAATCGAGGGTACTGATGAATGAAAAGCTGGACATGACCCAGCAATGTGTGCTAAGGCCCAGAAAATCAAACATGTCCTGGGCTGCATCCAAAGCAGTGCAGCCAGCAGGGCCTGGGAGGGCCCAGAGGAGGGCCTCTGCTCTGCTCTGCTCTGCTGAGACCCCACCCACACTGCTGCATCCAGCTCTGGGGTCCCAGCACAGGAAGGAAATAGACCCCTTGGAGTGAGTTTAGAGGACAGCTGAAGTACCTCTCCTGCGAAGATGGGCTGAGAGTTGGATTTGTTCAGCCTGGAGAAAAGAAGGCTCTGGGAAGACCCAATATCAGCCTTCCAGTACCTAAAGGGGACCTGGGGGAACTAAGGGGAGGGACTTTTTACAAAAGCCTGTAGTGAGAGGACAATGGAAAAAGGCTTTAAAGTGAAAGAGGACAGGTTTAGATTAGATAGTAAGAAGAAATTCTTCACTGTGAAGGTGGTAACACACTATAACAGGTTGCCCAGAGAAGCTGTGGATGCCCCATCACTGGAAATGTTCAAGGCCAGGTTTGCTGGGGCTCTGAAAAACCTGATTTAGTGAAAGATGTCTGTGCCAATAGCAGGGAGTTTGGAACTACACCATCACTGAAGTTCCTTCCAATGCAAACCTTTTTAGGGATTTAACATGCAAACCTGATCTTTATATCCTTTGCTAATGAACTCCATGTAATTTTTCCAAGGACTTAAAAGAATAAGCTCATTTATTTTTGTAGAAGTCTTAAAAAAATGCCCATTTGCTAGAAACTGCTACTAACATTGCTATACCTAACATATGAAATACATACATCTTACTTTTTAAACTGTCACATTTAATATTCTGTGTACCAAATACAAAACCACTACAATTTCACACATGTATGCATGAATACACTAGATTTTTATATTTACTACATAAACCTATTTTACATACATAAGATTGAGGTCCTCTCTGTGGCTTATTTCATATATTTAGAGTTTTAAAAGAAAAAATCATGCAAATAAATAGCTGAGTGTATACAATGGAGTCTGGTCAATGCTTTAAAGTAATTAACATCTTATTCTATCTGTATGACAAGGGTTTTATTAAAATTCAATCCAAAGATGATAGCCTCAGGCCCATAAAGGGGTTGCATTGAACAGAAATCTATTATCAGAATATAGCAAATTATCTGTTCTGCCACCAAGATAATTTTAACATTGTACTTGACTCTTCCACAACAGCCTTTATCATTTAGGGTAAATTCTGGTGGATCTTCAGACCTGAAACTCTGTACAGTATAAGATCTAGGCTGACCTTTTCATTTCAGGTAAAAATAATTTAAAAGTATTTTCATCTTTAATGTGAAATGGAATTTCTGGTACAATTTGAGAATTTTGTATGAGTGTGACTTTTAATGTAAACTTTTAAAATTTTGAAATCTTTAGCTAAATGATTCCTTTAATATTGGTACTGTGGGTTTGTTGTTCTTTTAAATAGGTCTGTGCATGTAAACTCATCCTTAAGTACATGTCTTAAAACTAGAACAGGAAAAGCTAACATTGTTTCACAACTGGTAAATTTCAAGGACAAGGAAATGAAATTACAAAAATGAATGTTGAAAATTTCTTATGTAATACTTGTGAAATTCAGACAACAGTTGACTGTAGAAGCAGTTGAGGAGTATGCCTTTTGTGAGGGTTTTTAATTGCAAGAGTCACAACTGAAAGTTAAATGATATGTTATGGACCTGTATTCCCATTCTTGATAACCTTCTGTTTTGTTATTTATGTGTTAAAATGTTTTGAATATATACCATTGGTGCCCAAGGTCTCAGTTAAGTGCTTAAAGCAGAATTTCCTTCACATGAAGTCAAAACAAATAACTGCAAGACCTATGTGAAAGATAAGTCAGTAAATTGCACTAGCTAAACAAACAAAAAAAAATAGCAAATCTGTTAATGTTGTGTTTATCCTAACATACTGCTGAGACAAACTGACTAAAATTCAGCTTTTCTGGTCTTTGAAACATACACTATTCAGCTGATATATATTAGAGCCCACATTTCTAGTAATGGTGAGTTGTTTTTTCCTCAGTAGTTTACAAAATGATTTTTCAACTTCCTTGATTCCTGGGTATAAATACTCTGATTGGAAAGTAGACACACTTACATTGCACAATCCAGATATCTTCTAGTTTCTATCTTGAATTAAACTCAGCAAGGATGATACGGCTTTTTGTGTCCCATACTGACTTCCAGCTGCCTAACTTGAGGGACACTAAAAACCTTTCCCTTCACTTTTACATATGAAATGAACATCATTATTCATAAAACCTATCCTATTAAAACAGAAGGAACTACTCACATACGTGCATTAAAACCATATGTGCAAGTCTTTGCAGGATTAAAAAAGGCAGGAAGCAACAGGTTGGGGCAACAAACACCAGATGGGAGGAAGGAAGAATAAAGTGATAGGAAAACATGGTTACGTGGGCAGGTTGCATACAACAGTTTCAAGACATTTGAAGGCCTGTTTTTAGTTTGAGCTAGCTCTAAACAAATGTGTTGTTTGTCATGTAATAGCTGTTCCTGAAATATCTGCGACTCCAGATCCAGAGTGCTCATGAACTCACACTAAATTTATCATAATGAGACCACTAACACATTTTGTATCATGTTATTGCTAATTTTTTACAGAACAGAGTTCATAGGTTGGTCAGGTATCTATCATGGGTCACCAAACACACCAGGTACACCTTATGCTGGTAGCAGGGAGGTGGCTGATGTTTAGGCAGAACAGAGCCTAAAACTCTGCTAGTCCTCATAAAAACAGTATATAGTTTACATAAATCACTGGCAAGAGAAACAGTGAGGGAAAAAAGTGCAGCATTTTGCATGCAAATTTGTAGTGAATGCAAAGTAATTATAGAGGCAATGTACTAACTGTAAATGATGCCTTGTTAGTAATGTCCAACTTTCACTACAAGCTGCATTTTGAAGAAGTACACTCACAAACTCTAAAGAGAAAGAAACAGAATTTTACAGCTATAAATTAGCCTTTTGAGTACAGTCAAGAAAGCTAACATGCTGACCTATTATTCCTCTGATTTTGAAAATTACTTAAAAAAATCCAAACCACCACATAAAAAATGTTTCATGGGAAGATCTATCACTCTTCTGTCAGCAAAACAAACTGCATTGGAGTCATGTAAAATTGTCCGGCTCCTTTTGAAGAAAGGGAAACAAAATATCCTTCTAGAAGGTATCTACTACATTGATAAAAGAGAATAAAGTGTAAGTGTAAAAGAGAATATCCATGCTTACAAAATAAAAAGGCACACTGTTAAATCAGAATCATATTCAGAATATGTTCATATTTCAGCATTTAACTTGCTATGAAAAATACCGAATATGTCACTATTGACTCAAAAGAAAAAGAAACTAAAAAAAAATTATAACAGTGATTTAATTTCACAACAGTTCTTACTAGCAAAACTTTTGTAAAATGAAGCTGAACTAATTGTTATGACTCCACTACTTTGTAAGGCTTTAGTCATAGAGATGAACAGTGACCATCACCACAGCTAGGGAAAGCTGCCAAAAAGCTGACCCTAAAAATAGGAAGAAAGAAAATAACTCAAATCCTGTAAATATCAGCTAGTTATGATTTCTGTTCAAGCAAGTCTCCAAATGATCAGGAGCAGTGGCATGATCCTCTCATGAGCTGCTCATCTGATGGCTTCCAAAAAGAGCATCTCACTCTTGTGAATATTCCACCATAAATTTAAAATAAATTCCCAAAGGACACAGAAAGGTACACTTATGCATATTCTGCCATGAGAAAGGCACATCACAGAGGAGCTAATTTTATCCTCCCTGACTGCAAACCCCATGTCTTCCAACAAATTGCTGAGGAGGTGGAGTTTCTCTGCATACTTTTCTCTCTGGCACAGTGACTTATCCTCAGTTTATATTACCATTATGCTGTTTGTTCTTTTATGTGTCAGCAAACTTGGGTACCTGGTACTTACATCAACACCCTGGAAACACAGTTTTTGTCTCAGATGACAAGACTCTTGAAAAGGAGGCCTGTTTTTTCCTTTAACCTAACAATATGAAAATAACTGTCTTGGTTCCTTACTGCCACCACAGAGCACAGCCCAACTGAGAGTCAGCATTTCCCTGGGAAAACACACCCAAGTCTATCAGGCAGCAAGTTTAGTCTCAAGAGTATGGTGTACCAACAGCTGAATTCTAATTTATTTCGTTCAGGGAGGGAATGTGGGAATGTGGTAGATATATTTTCAGTCATCGGGGGATTTTTCCTTTTCACAGATGAAAGAATGAAAACAAACAAAAAAAAAATCCCAGGGATGTATGTCATTGCAGTATAGATGGCCTACATAAACTCGTCATTTCCCAGGAGTGATAATTTAGAGGGATCAGGTAATTTTGCCACTTCTTGTGAAGGGGAACCCCAGTCTCCCGCCCCGTCGACAGTAAGCAGCCCCTCCAAGGAACTACGGACTTTTTCGGATAGAACAGACGGGGAACAAATTCCTGCGCTGAGACTGGACGTCACCTCCTAGCCAGAGGACGCAGACCCCACGGAAGGGTTGGAGTACCCTTCATTAGGCAAACCTTACAACAGAAGTGCAGCCCGGCTCTGCAGTTCCCGCAGGAGCAGCGGGCGGCGCGGAGCGGTGCCGGCGGAAGGCTGGCTAGCCCGGCTATCGGGAGCTGTCAGATGGCTCTCCGCCCCGGGGGTCTCCAGGGGAGGAGCCATCCCGCCCTGCTCCTGCCGTGGCGGGATAGTTGCCGGTACGAGGAAAGGCACTTACCTGTTGATTTTGAGGGCGAACGCCCTCCTGTCTGCAGCAGGTAACGTCGCCATACGGGCGAGCAAGCCGCGGGTGGCGGCTGCCGACGAGGACCGAGACTGGCAGTATGCACGAAGGGCGCTTTAGTTCATTTATTTATTTTTCTTAATTGCATGCTCCGGGCTAAAAACCCGACGATCCACTGACAGTTCTGGGTGGCAACTTCCGCATTTCACCTTCCTCACCGAAATTGGCCGGAGTGGGAGGGATCTGCCCTAGTGCACAGCAAGCTGCTTGCCCCGCCGCTTCTGCCCCACCGCCAGCAGCGCCCGGCCCAGCGTCCCGGGGGCTTCCACCGGCTGTCCGCCTCGGCCGGGGCGCCTGCGGGCTCTGGGGGACAGCAGCAACTTCCCTTCCCTTGTACAGAGGCGAACCCCCAGCCGCCCCCGTGGGCATTTTGGAGGGAAGCAGCGGAGAAGACAAGCGCTTAGGCACGGACAGAATGGGAAGGCACCGTGTACATCTGAACGCGCACAGTTGCGGGAATCCTTGCGCATCCCTCACGACCTTTTTTCTTTTGGAAACCGCCGCGCGAGTGTCAGACACCTCCGCCTCCGCCCCACCACACCCCCCACACAGACACACACCCGCCGGGGCTCAAGCGCTGCTCTGCGGGGGCGGGCGAGGAAGCAGCGGGCACCGCTGCGTACCGCTGGCCACCGCCGCGTACCGCTGGCCACCGCCGTAGCCCGACTGGCCGCGGTGCCGAGGTTCCAGCCCGTCCTGCCAGACGGAGCAGGCGCAGCCGCCGGGCTGGGCCGGGCAGGATCAGGCGGGGCAGGCCTGAGTAGGGCTGCTCGGAGCAGGGCAGAACCGCTCCCGCTCCGTTCAGGCATGGGAGATAGCCAGCGACCTTCCTTCGGCCTCACTAGGGCAGGGATAGAGCTGTTCGGGCAGGTAGGGACAGCAAGTTGTAAGAGGTAAATACATGTCAGCTCTTTACCTGGGACAATATTTTGCCAGTACACTTGTGCACCCAGGAACTACGTTTCTCTTACACCTATACTGCATGTGGAAGAAAATCTCACAGGTACCACCACAGATACCAGCTCAGCTTGGCACAAAGCAGGCCTCACGGCTGTTCTATTTACCAGCAGTTCATGCTCAACTTTTAGACAAGGCCATTTTTATTAAGTATCTTGTGATTGAGTCACAAAATTATGTTTTCTGGCTGGTATTTTTCTTTCTGCATTGATGCAGTTTTCATGGCTTCTGCAAATAAGGAGAACTTACCCTTCACTTGAAAGGGGAAACAAAAGCCAAACTTGGTTTCTGCAGATGAATTCTGAGGTAGTAGGGGCAATTCAATTTTAGGTTGTCTTATTTTTATTAAATCTGTGCTTTGATGGCAACAACATTAGGATTCACCCATTGGAAGGCAGTCATAGCCTATCTCTCCATTCCCAGTAAGCTGGAGGGAATCTAGAGGAAAACAGTGGGATATGAAGCAAGGAACAGAAGACTGTCAAACACTGAAGGCCTAAAAATTTTCTAACAATTATCTTTTACTTTGTAGGATTCACCATCCTTTACAGTACTGTTAAGTATGTGTGGTCTCAAATATGTTAACCTCTAGGTTAACCTCTGGCTAAGGGCCCCTAGTGAAATGTAGAGATGCCGAAGAGGTTTAAGAAAACAGAGGTAAATAAAAAGTCAAACACTGACACAAATATGGGTCTCTTATTGGAAAAAACCTACAAGGATCTACAGCAGAACAAGACCTGAAATAGTTCAAAGAAACTCACAAAATATTAAAAGTACTATTAATAGGGTATTGTTACCTAACAAATATTTGCTTTGGGAAGAATAAATTGGACACTTTATTGAATGGAACTTACCCACCACACCCATCCTGTCTTTACGTAACCAAGATAAAGCTAAAGCCACTTACCTACATGTAACTTGAACTTAAATATCACTTAATTACAAATCACTGATATGTAGCTGTGATCTGACATGTACTGGTGACAAGAAAACTTTTGAATGCCACAGATACTGGCTCTGGCAAGACACTACTAATTCACTGAAGCCACAAAAAGAGTCCAGGCTTCATTTTAATAGCTCATGTGGCATGACATAGGACCTTCTTTGATTGCTAAATCTTGCTATAGAAATAGAGCTAGCAGAAATGCAGACCACATACCAATGTGCACAAATACATCCATTTATTAATGATACAACTATTTATTTTGCAGCTTCATATATTCTTGGTAAGCATGGACAAAACAATCGCTCAAAAATATTTTGCCACATGCAGGAAAAAATGCCTGAGGAGAAACACACAAGTAAAGTTTCTAAAAGTTTATAGTTTTGGCTAGTATATATATACACTGAGAGAGAGGGTATAGTCATGGTTTAACCCCAGCTGGCAACTACATCTCACACTCTAAGCCAGTGGGATGGGGAAGAGAGAACTGGAGGGATGAAAGTGAGAAAACTTGTGGGCTGAGACAAAGACAGTTTAATCGGGAAAACAAAAAAGACTGTGCACACAAGCAAAGCAAACCAAAGAATTCAGTCACTGCTTCCCATGGGCAGAAGGTCAGTGTTCAGCCATCCCCAGGAAAGCAGAGCTCCAGCATGTGTAATGTGACTTGGGAAGACAAATGTCATCAATCTGAAAGGCTCCCTTATTTTTTCTTCCCCCCAGCTTTCTATGCTGAGGATGATGCCATTTGGTCTATGATGCCCCTGTGGTCAGTTGGGGTCAGCTCTCCTGGCTGTGTCCCCTCACAACTCTATGTGCACCCCCAGCCTCCTCACTGGTGGTTTGGGGTAAGAAGCAGAAAAGACCTTGATGCTATGCAAGTGTAGATGAGCAATAATATGAACATCCATGTGTTACCAACACTTTTTCCAGCACAAATCCAAAGCATAGCCCCTTGAAGAAAATTTATTCTACCAAAACCCCAGCCAAACCAGCAAGAACCAGCACATATATGCAGCAGATATAGAACAAACACTTAGATAATTTCAAGTTCTCATCTTTTTGGATGAACTGAATTATCAGAAGCCTACTTCGGCATATGAGCAGCAAAACTCATCAAATACTCCTTTTAATCCATTATGTCAGCAGTTACATTGTCTTTTTTGAAGGGAAAAAAGAGAAAAAAGTATGAACTTTTATCAAGAAAGTTTACATAGTTAACTTGGAGAACTACCAAATGAGAAGCTGGTGAAATTATTTTTTTAAGCTATCTTATCCAATTCAATATTGTTAGTATGAGTGCTCCAGTGTTTTGCTAAACACACACTAATGCTGGAATTCCTGCAACAAACCAACCTACTAAATACAAGGTAATGAAATATAAACACTCCTTTCAAACAAGAATAGAACAAGATCTTTCCAGTCAGAGGATTAAAAAACATACATGAAACCAGGTCCCACTTAAGACATCAAAAAATCAAAATTAAAGAAAACAGTGCAATTCAGAACAGACCAAGGTTTTCCAAACCTTTCTCGCTTGGATGTCAGTAGCTGCTATTAGGTGTTCTATGAGATACAGTGGAAACCATGCTGACATTTCCCATTTCCTTATCCCCATCCTCCTGTCATACACACACACATCCCAGGTGGTAGTCCTGATCATTGCTTCACCAACTCAGCCCTTGAACTGGTTATGAGCTATGCTTCCCTCTAATTTCTCTTGGGCTTCAAATGCTCTCACCCTACGTTAGTCTCCCTCCGGCACCTGACTGGGAGGTGTTAGGTCCACGGCTGGTTGGATGCTGTACCTGGGCAGGCTGAGGAGCTGCAGGCCCAGCCACAGAGGACAGCTGAATGGTGATAATGACAGCACAGGTTCTGTATGGGTGCCTGGGCAGAATGGATATTGCTGCATATTGCTTTGAAGGAGTTTTCAGGCTGGGATTAAAGAAACTCTGGAAGAAACAATGATTGGCATGTCTACATGTCACCTACCAAGGAATTTTTTTTCTTTTAAAGGCACACATTTCTAAACATCTTTCTTCTTCACTGGCAGTGGTATCCCTGCACGGAATGCTACTGCATGGTGGAATATCAAGGCACCATAAACATTGTTAAACACAACTTTGTGTCCCAGCACAGTCATGGCCTGTAACCCAACAAAGCCCTGCTTAAGTGTCACCTGCTTTTTTGTAGAGGATGTACCTTTGCTGATTGATCAGCAGTCAAGTTAGGTCCATGGGAGTTTTCTCAATGTCTTTTATAATATAGAGTTTGCATCCTTGGCAGAAAACGCCAGCGGTATGTAACTTCAGCAATGAATAAATGTGATTTGATTACCCCATAAGAACATCTGGAGGTTCATGCCAAGAGGAAGACCTCAGTTTGCAATACTTGCCAGGAGCACATATTGCCTGTTAATATTTGCTCATATTCCACCTTCCTACCACATCACTGACTAGAAGAGTGTAATGTAGCCAGTGCAGCTAGACACTCCTTAAAGGAAGCTGACATGCCATCAAGTTCAGTGTTTTTGCTGGCACAGATCTCGACTGTATCCAGTGAAATCTAAGTGATCTAGTCAAAATGTTTTAAACAAAAAATGTTTTATGAAATTTAGTAGGCTAAATCTCAGAAAAAATAAATGTAATGTTTTATTCCTATTAATGTTTTAAATGGATTGGCAATGAAATACTGAACTCCCTTAAAAAAAAAATTAAAGTCACTTTTAGGTCTAAGTTTCGTTTTTATGTTGGTGAAACAGAAGAAAGGGAACTTAGATCACTCTGCAGCCTTTTTTTTTTTTATATATATATATATAAAACACAGAGTCTAAAAGAAGAAAACAGTCTATGTGAAAGCATATCTTCTTTTTCCATTTGTCTGTGCAAATTCTTCTGGAGGAATACAAATGCTACTGGTGAGATTCAAATCAGAGTTTCACAAGCAGAAAAGTTTCTTTGTTCACCTTCACAGTGCACAAAACTCTAGCCGAGACAACACTCACAAAATTTTCCCTTACTGATATCATCTTCTTACATATAATGAGCCAGCTTGCTAGATGAGGTCTGACATATAAATCCTGACAGTAAACCATACCTTTTTTCTCATGTTCTTAGTTCCACTAAGTTTTAAATTATAACAGCATATTGAGAACATAGGCCATAAAAAGTAGCAGTGTTAAAAAGCAGGTGCACAGGCTGAAGTAAGATCTTCCTTCTCTTAAATGACATGTGAAGTATCTGCATTCTTCAAAGAAAAATGAAGTCTTGCTGTCAGGAGAAACTGTCGATGCAAGTACAAATAAAAAAATAAAAATAATTTAATATAGGAATAGTTAAACAGATAACAGACAAGAAAGAAGTAAATGTACCTTGGGGAATATGCAAATCATACTGGCTGAAGTTATACATCTGCCTACCAGCTTATATTTTGAGATCACAAAACTGAACTTAATATCTGTTTTCTTATTGTTTTGCAGGTTAACTGGTATAATTGCATGAATTTGCAATTCCTTTCTCTGAGAAAATATAGTATATTGTACTATACTGACTAGTAGTACCCTATGGGAACTTCCTACTCACAGGGCTATTAGGCTTTAAAACTCATATTCCACATAATATTGAAATGCCAGTGATTTTCTTCTGCTGTTTTGCTCAGATCATGCTCCCCTTGCTACTGTATCAGGAATCAGCAAGCTGCAGTATTGCTCTTCCTTTTTTTCCTGTTACAGCCTTCTTCCCCAATTCTCCCCTAAAGCCTTAAACACTCTAGTCAATTATTAAAATCAGTCTTAGGTCCATCATTAAAACGATTTTGCTTGCACTGAGATCTTCAGTATTTGGGAAAGAGAGTAAGTTATTTCAAGTGCAGCCAACTAAAGTAATAATTAAATACAACTTCCTGGTACCCAGAAACTCTTTACTGCTTTCTGATGTTGTATATCTTGTCTAGAAATATCTTAGAGTAAAACATTTCACCTGTGCCACCCAGATTTAAGTTTGCTATGCTCATTTAGCTGCCACCACACTAAAATATGCAGGTTTTACATCTATCTTTACAAAGTAGACTTTATTACACTGTTCAGCAGAAATGAAAGGACAGCTAACACAGCAAAATCCCAGTATTTGAATATAAACTTTAAAGAAACCAAAAGAAAACCCAGAAACCATAGTATTTATTTTAGGTAATTTTGTTCAAAAGAAAAACTAATGAGCAGTGTTATGTGAGCTGATGAAAAGCAGAACCACTTAAAGAACCACGAAACTAGTTTAATCACCTTTATTTCCCAAAACCAGATGTCCCACTGAAATTTAACTGAAATTTCAGTATTACAAATAGTCTCATTTTGAAAGACAACCTACACCCATTTTTCAATATGCTCTGCAATGCAAAACTGCTCATTCACAGTGCCTTTTGGACTTTTTCCTCTTTCACACCATAGCCTTCTTGCCACGAAAATTTTGTAATTTTTTTAAGCAATACCTTTAAACCAGAATTATATAAAGCTGTGCAGTCCCAGGACAGCAAAAACATCTACCATCAGGCAGGGTTCTAGCAGATACAGCTTTGAAAAGCTGATCAGATTTTTTCCTTTAAAATAGAACGCATCATACAAGGGGATGACCTCAGTGGCTGAAACGAGAATGCAAAAAGATGCATTTTATAATGCATTGGTTCTAAAACTCTAAAAAATCAAAAGCCTGTATACTGTAGGTATTTCTGCTGGAATAAATATGGTTGTATTTCCAACAACAAGCTGAATCAATGGACTAAATAAATTATTTTATAATTTCTTAAATGGGACTTTCACATGCTTGTTAAAATTAGAATGACTAAAGGAGAAGCCAACTATATTTAGAGTGGAATATAATCAGTCATTATCAGTATTAAATATTTTAACCTACACAAGTATAGGAAGAATCAGGGATAAATACCAAGTGCATTTTTTACCATACAAGCTAATAGACATACAAACAAGATGAAGCCCAGCATACTTTACCATGACAGTACTCAAACTGGTGCTAGTGAACCTTATTTTGAGAACTGACAACCCCACCTGGGTTTTGGGTGTGCGCATGTATCAGCATGCATCCGGCCAATCTCTTCTCTGTGCCTCCCCAATGCTGTTACATTTATGCCTTCTGACATGAGAAATGGAACCCATTTGATAAACCTATGGCCCACAAGAAGTTGAGGAGCACACAATACTATTAAAATTAACTGTAGCTGTGCCTTACACATGGTGCTCCCTCTCGGTCCCTAATGGAGAGCAGAGAAAGCCTTGCTGATCATTTGGTTATAGACAGATGACAGATGACATGCACCCTGCACTGGGTTTGTTAATCACACTGGAGCTCCTGGTGTGTCTGAACCAGGCTTGAGGCTGACCTGCTGGGGGACAGCTCTGCAGAGAAGGACCTGGGGGCCGTGGTGGCCAACAAGCTGTCCATGAGCCAGCAGAGTGTCCTGGTGGCCAAGAAGGCCAATGGTATCCTGGGGGGCATTAGGAAGAGCATTGCCAGCAGGTCATGGAAGGTGATCCTGTCCCTGTACTGAGTCCTTGTGAGGCCTCACCTGGAGTGCTGTGTCCAGTTCTGGGCTCCTCAGGACAAGAGAGACATGGCGCTCCTGGAGCAGGTCCAAGAGAGAGCAGGTGAGGTGATTGAAGGGGATTATGTCTCTTATGAGGAAAGGCTGAGGGAGCTGGGCCTGTTCAGACTCAAGAAGAAACGACCCCATGAGAAGAGCGGACCTTGTCCATGTCTTTCTTATCTGTGTCTGAAGGGAAAGTGTCAAGAAGGAGGAGCCAGGCTTCCCTCATCAGAGTGACAAGAGGAAACTGGAAGAAACTTAGGAAGTTCCACCTGAATGTGAGGAAGAACTTCTTTACTGTGCAGGGGATGAGCACTGGAACAGAATGCCCAGAGAGGCTGTGGGGTCTCCCTCATTGGAGACAGTGTGATAGAACCATCTGACACGATGCTGTGCCACGTGTCTGGGACACCCCTATTTAAGCAGAGAGGTTGAACGAGAGGACCCCTCCAGTCCCCTCCAACCCCCTCAGGCACACCGGGAACCAGAATTTCCTTCATTGCGGCCGCCCCGCACCGCCCCCCTCTGTTGCGCCTGCGCAGAACCCCGAGCGGGGGAGGCGCCCTTGGAGTCAGGCGTGGTGCTGCGTGACGTCAGCCGGGTGACGCCACTCGAGCGACACCGCCCGAGCGACGTCAGGCGTGTGACGTTAGGTGGGCGCCGGTGGCGGCGACTGGCGGGGTCGGGCCCCTCTGCGCCCTTATGGAGGACGAAGACTGCCCCGACCTGGTCCCGATAGGCACCGACAGCGCGGAGGAGACCGATGCCAGCCCCGGCAGGAAGATCCCCGTGACGATCATCACGGGGTACTTGGGTGAGAAGCGGGAGGGGCGCGCGGCAGGGACTGCGTGCAGATAGGGAAGGCCCGGGCGAGCGACCGGGCTGCCGTGGGGCCAGGGCTGCAGGGCGGCCCGCTCGGCGCCGGGCAGAGAAGGGGGGCCGATGGCTGAGCACCGCGGAGCCCTCAGGCCGCTCCGGGTGGATTTGCAGGACCACTCTGAGCAGCAGTATAAGCTCCCGTTTCTGCTTTTATCTCTCTGTTTTCAGGGGCCGCTCCGTTCAGGTCACGATTGACAAACGGCTTTTGGCCACTTAATGTCGGAATAGTGCAACATATTTGGCTCAGTTAAATGCAGGCTGCATTGCAGTCTGAAAAACGTGAGGTTCGGTGTCTTTCCTGTACCCCTCGGCCAGTATGGTTACTGTGTGCTACACACAGTTATGGACAGTAAGGAGCTGGTTAAATTTAGAATCGCCGGCACTCTTCTGAAAGTTCTAACTTTGTGCTGCATCACACTGCTTCAGGAAAAAAACCTCTTAAGGACAAGTAAGGAAGGTTCCCTAGTTGTAGTGATCACCTGGTTTGGACTAGATGATTTTCAGAGATCCTTTCCGCCCTTGACAATTCTGTGATCTTGTGCATGGCATGAAACTGCTCCTAAGGAGGTACCGCAGAGATTGTGAACACCTTTTTTAACAAAGCCCCGTTTAAAGACAGTTAATAGCACATCGGTGGCTACTGGTGACAGAGCTGGTCAGAAGGGGCAGCGAGAGGGAGAAGTGTACCTTTTGTTAAGAGAAGTATACAAGTCGGTTTCTTAGAAAAAGACTGCCCAGCTAGTAGGGAATTTGTAAGTTTGTCAAGTACTGACACTTAGTGAATGGAAAAGGTGTGAGTCATTTAAGACTGACGTGTAATGTCCTGATAGTTCCATAGAGTCAAATGTTTCTACAAATTAATTTCTACATCATTAGAATAGAATGTAGGACATTAGAATGAAAACTGATATTTAGAAGAGATTTGCTTGAAGTGTGAATGTGCATGCATGACAATATTTCATTTTTGTTTGAAAATTTAAGCGGTTTTTTAACATTTTAATAGAAATATGGTCTGTGTTCTAGGAGCTGGAAAAACAACTCTTCTAAATTACATACTGACAGAACAGCATAATAAAAGAATAGCAGTTATTCTGAATGAATTCGGAGAAGGTATGTAAGTGTGCAGAAACCTTTCTTTTTGCCACAAAATGACAAGTACATAAAACTGCTGGAAACCAAGATTATTGTCATTTCAAATCCAGTACTGAAATTATTGACATACATTGTAGTCTTCAGAAGGGCAGAAAGACTTGTTCCTGATTTTCATAAAATAGTGACATGCATTAATCTGTTTTGCACATAAATTTAGGCCTTCAGAGTCAAGTAAATTAATATATCACTCTCTTGGAAGTGCTCCACTTCAATTTATCCTACTCATTTCAAAAATGGAAATGAAAATAATGTATTGGTAGATAATATTTTCTTTTATTTCCTTTCCCCTCAGCCATTTACAGGTCACAAATTATCCTAGACCAAGAAAATGGGGATATGTGTGCTTGGTGACTATGGTTTTTCAAACTCTTTGCTTTCAGGATTTTTAATTGCTCTGTAATTTCATATTTGTACCACAGTCAGAAGCTTACGTTGCTTACAGTTTGCACTGTGTTGGTGGGGGCCTTTTTGTGTGTTTTTTTTCATCAACAAAGATGCATGTCACTGTTCTGGTCACAGAGCGTAAAATAAAATATACCGACAGAGCCTTTATTTGATATGGAGGCACAGGCTAGCATCCCTTTCTTGTAGCAAAGTTTGTGTCACTTGTGATGTACCATCATCCTATGGGGTTTGATGTTTCTAGAATATGAGCTTTGTCTTGGCTTTTAAATTTCTCATGAAATGGAAGAGACAAATTTCTTAAAAACGTGTCAGAAACATGGTCTCAGGAGAAAAGAGTGTAATCCATGTATCTCTCTCTTACAGGCATTGTCATGCAAGATTGTGGATTAAAAATATAGCACTGTTTGTATTTTCAGGAAGTGCCCTGGAGAAATCTCTGGCAATTAGTCAGGGGGGAGAACTCTATGAAGAATGGCTGGAGCTCAGAAATGGCTGCTTGTGCTGTTCAGTGAAGTAAGGAAGGACTATTGTACCAGTTCTTACTGTGGATATTGTGGGGAGTTCAGGAAGGGAGAAGACATCCAGGATTTGACTCCTGAAACTGATGGTATAATTGATTGAGACTTCTTTTGTTAGACGAAACCAGGATTGGAATTTGGGAGGTAGAAATTTTCTTCCTATTGCTACCTTACTGTATGTGGACTTGGTGTCTTTCAGAAGAGTAATCTAAATACCAACTTATACACCACTGGGGTATTGTAGAGTAGGGAGCTCTCTCTCTCTTTTGTTAGTATTATTTACTTCCGTGTAGAGAGCTGAAGACTCAGGTAGGCTGGAACTAGGACTCAGGTTTCCCAATTTCCTCGTTAAATACTTACTCTGCTTCTTTCTTTGTGCATTGGTTACTACTTCAATATTGTATACATCAGAAAGGGAAAATGGAATACCTTTTGTGACCTAATGAAACAATACCAAAACTGTAAGCTGATGGTCATGTTAAAAAGCAAGAGAGTATTTGTTTCTTTGACACATTTTTTACCCTGTTTGTTTGAATGATGGGTTGTGCTAAGTTTGTAAATAAAGGTCATGTCCTGTTTGTCCTGAGAATTTGGGAGAACTGGTCTTATGCCTTAAAGAGTAATAGGTAGTAAGTGGAAAACAGAAGATCCTATTGCATTCTGTTGTTCTGGGGTGTAAGGAATGCTGTCTTGCTGCTATGTTTTATATACATTGGTTTCTTATATAAATGTTATACATGTCTGTTTCAGCCTGTCACCAGCTCTAATATAAGTAAATGGCACATGTTAATCTTGTTGTAGGTGAGGTAGAGAGGCAGGGCAACGTGCTTCACTTCTACCTCACCCTTTCTTTCTGTAATTTCAGCTGCCAAACCAAATAGTTACGTATCTACACAACCCTACTGTCCTTTACAGTTCAGTGTTAGAAAACAAATCTTTGTTTATTTCACCTGGTGGGATTAGGCAAATACTATTTTCAGACTAAAATGAAACAGAGAACTAAAATTTGCCTAATATTAGACCAGCAGCATGACAACTAAATTTTCATTGTAGACTGTAGGTCTGCAAATGTCCTGACTCAGAACTTTTGCTTTGATGATACTGACACTGTGTTCTGCATCAGAAGATACATTTAAATACATGCTTTAGCTTGTATTCTCTGTTCTCAGGTTTAATTATTTGTTCTTACAGGGACAATGGTGTGAAAGCAATTGAGAACCTGATGCAAAGGAGAGGAAAATTTGACTACATATTGTTAGAAACAACTGGTTTGGCAGATCCAGGTAGTTCATATTACAATTTTCATAACCATGATAATTATTCTGTTTTTATGAAGTGCTTATTTGCTCACCAGTTAGTTCACTTTGACAGTTGTAATATAAAGCGGTGAGTTATCAGGCACCTATGCTTTGATTGTTGTACAGACTCCAATGAATTGGTTAAGGTGCAAATATGAGGTTGTGGATGGGTTGTTTGGTTGATCTTGCTCTAAGTTGAATCTAAAGCTTAGCAGAAATCCAGCTAAAATATATTTCTATCAAGACACTAGGCTTAGCGTAGAGAAGCATACTCTGAAACTAGTAGTTTTCAGTAAAGCTTTGATGTTCTCCATACCTCCTTTTAAAGTCTAAATTGTTAGCACCTGATGTATTGATACACTGGTTGTGATAGGCCTTATATTTTGTGAAGTCCTAAAGTACCTTGTAAAACAGACTAATACTTTCTTCTTAAAGAGCAATGATAGATTTTACAAAATCCTTCTGTGCTCTTTAGTAATATTTATTATAAAAAGGTGTTTAAAATTGAGCTCATGTTAGGAATAACTTTCTAAAACAATTTTCTCTAAACCATCTGCATTAAAAATGTGTTGTAGATGGAGAGGGAAGGAAATTCTCATCAGAAATTCAATTGTTTCCCCTTTAGGAGACTGGTGCTTTCCAGCTCAAAGCTAAATAGTTGTCATTATAAAGTAATTTTCTTCAAAAGACAGGACATTGATTTGGCCTCTGTTACACACAAATTCTGCTTGAGTCAAATTGGAAAACTATTAAGCTTTTTGGAAAAAAAATCAATAGGTACCAGAAGATGATTTCATGTTGTGGCCCTTACTGTATCTTGCATGAGTAAGCACTGTGCACAATTGACAAAAAGGTATTTGGGTTTGATACAGAGTGGTGTTTGAAAGACTGCATCTGATCACTTCAGGTGGGCAGTTTTAGGTGTTGGAATGCCTTCAGTTACTGATATTACTACTAGCACTACATATACAGTTTTTCTATTAAATACCCGAGTGTTGGTAGTTTACTGGAAAAATGTCAATTTTGTAACTGTATATATACTGCACTTCCTAGGAGCTGTGGCCTCCATGTTCTGGGTTGATTCTGAGCTGGGAAGTGACATCTATCTTGATGGTAAGTAGTGCAAACCTGTTTCCTTGTGTACTGGCATTTCATATCTGGATTTAGAGTAATGTACTCTTGGTGTTTAAGGCAAGGTTTCAGAAGATGTTTGAAATGCAAGAACTTGGTTTTCACATTGCCAGATTTGATCACAGAGGTATTTTTGCTTATTCTGATGTTTTTTATCTACTTCGTGAGATGTTTCATCTTACTAAATACAACAAAACTTGTGTAATGTTTTTCTAAGGAATCAGATGTGAACAGCAGATCTTGATTGTGATGTAAGGGGGGTACAATTCTCATTAGCTAGATATTATAGAACCCTATTTAGGAGTAATATTACAGCACACTTCTCTTTCTTCCTTCCCCCCCTTCTCCTGCAATGCAGTGTTTCCTAAAGAGTTTCCTATTTTTTTGAACTCGTAGCTTGTCAACACCTGAATGCTTCTGCCTCTTGCCTGTTGTACTTGTTGGCTCTAATATTTGCTGTGTTCCAATAAAAACCTGAGATTAGTGAAAGATAAATCATCACTATATGCAGTTTAAGAGCATTTTGTTTAATATAGGAAAAAGAATTAGCTTGTGGCTTAAAAAAATGCCCTACTAACATTTTGATCAGTCTGTGAAATACCCATCTAGCCAAGGAAGGAAACACTGAGTTCAATAAGAAAGACCTTCCTAAGTTTCTTCCAGAGACTTAAAAATTCCTGGTCATTTACAACCAGAATAATTGCATACATCCGTCAGTCCCTTAATTTGTTTCAATATTCTGTAAAAGCATATTTTAGCTAATTTACTGTTGTGGAAGATGGGGCATCTGCCTTCTAAGAATTTATCTCACCTGTTTCTGTAGACATTTTACTACCACAGATATGATAATGAATAAGAAAATAGGTAGATAACAAATTAAATGTGCTTTCACACACACAGGTACTTTTAAGATACTTTCAATGCTTTCAGTTTATTATAACTAGTTGTAAATGTGCTGATATTGTTACCTTTGTACAGGAGGTTTGCAAGTTATTGAACAATCAGCTGCTTTCAGCACATTTCCATTTTAATTTTTTCTTTTAGGTATTGTGTCTGTTGTTGATGCAAAGCATGGATTGAACGTAAGTTGCTGGATTTGTTACATAGTTTGAAACTGCATCATTAGAACAGCTATTGCAATGATGTTTGTGTGGATTAACTAATTTTTACAGTAGCTATAATTCTTACACTGAATGAGGATGCATTTCATCATTACAATGTTTTGAGTGGG
This sequence comes from Rhipidura dahli, assembly GCA_013399225.1. NCBI lineage: Eukaryota > Metazoa > Chordata > Aves > Passeriformes > Rhipiduridae > Rhipidura > Rhipidura dahli. The sequence continues at coordinate 72,140 of VXAC01002276.1, forward strand.
AACAAGGAGTACTGGTATTTGCAGGAATTGCGGTTCTTACAGACACAGTAATATGTCTGACAAGAGCTGTCAGGTTGCTGAGTACGTGGTTCTTTCTAGTTCTATCACTTCACTGAGGAATCTTGCTTTTATTCCTAGCAGGCATTTGGAGAAATTGGTCCCTGGTCTGTACTACTTGAAAGGGGAGGACTCAGAACAGATGTCTTATACCAGTGTAGTAACAATTGAGTTAGGGCTCAGACTGGGAAGGGTGCTAATCTAATGGCAGCTGTGGTGGGGAGAAATGAGAGCACAGGTGTCTTGGTACTGCTTCACATAAAAATGTTATATAGAAGCAGCCAAAACCAGCAGGTATTAGAGAAATCTGTATATAATGTAAGAACAGACATAGAAAACAGTGAGCTTGGCTCAGCAAAAATATTGATTAAATCAAATACTTCAGTTTGTTTTGGTTTTTTAATAGGTGGGTGTAAATACAATTATTTACAGCTTAGTAACTTAGAAGGTTACTGCTTTGATTTGGGTATTGATTTTGCAGGATTCAAAAAAAAGTGACCGTAAGAAAACATTCCTTTGTCATATAGAAATTCCATGCTGTGGAAGTGTCTTTAATATTTCTGCATTTGCAGTGACTGCAGATGGCCAGGAGAACTGAAGAATAATGTTTTTAAAATAAGAGAGTGATTTTTTCTTGTGTAAGATTTTTTTGTTTGGGTTACTTGAGTTTCTCCTTTCATTTGTGCTGATCTAATAGCTCTATTACCAAAAGGGTAGCAAGTCCTGTCTTCTCATCAGTTTGTATTGCACTGGGATAAAGCAAATCTAACCTCATAACAAGCCAGTTTGGTGAGTTACATTCACTGTGTTCTGCAAGGATGTTTGTGTAGAAGTTGGTACAAGAGTGAGGGGAAGGGGTTGACTGGCCCTTTCAAGAAGGAGCCATGTTCTAAATCAGCTCAACTAGCACAAGAAATCATATCATGTTTTAGGTCAACCCCCTTTCAGATGGGTTCCTTCTTACTAATTCAGGTGTGTTTTATTGCTTGCAAAGGTGTTGTTCTGTTTATCTTTTTCCTCATGCGGTGCTGAATTTCTGTCTTTAAATCAAATATAATTGTGTTCCACACAGCAGCACTAAATTATTACTGTTTGAAAATTAATTTTTTAAATATTTAAACTTTTAAGTAATATAACAGAAACAACACAAAAATGCTTTGATACATTCACGTTTTCTATCTACTATTACCCTTGACAGCTCAATGAAAACTAGCATTATCTAATCAGTAAACCTGTAAAACACTGACAATCTGCTCAGAATAGTAGGAACTTCAGATTTTCTCAGTTGTGTACTAAGTAAACAACTTCTTCTTTGTATGAAAGGACTTGCTAACTCGTTCAGTTCCTCTGGCTGCAAAGCTTGACCTCAACAGCTGCTTGTTATTCAAAGAATTTTGAAAGCCGTACAGGTAATGATATTGAAATAATAGGCAGCAATTTAAGTATGTCATGCTTCAGCAACAAAAGCAGACAAACATCCCCTTGACCAGTTAGCTAAATCGAAACTTAAGTGGTAATTGATACCATGGGTTATCACTCTAATGGGTTTGTCACACAGCAATCTGAAATACTAAGTTTTTTAATTGAGGGCAAACAATTGGACAGCTTGAAGTTGCAGTCCTCAGCTTCCAGGACTTGACATCTGGACTACTGACATTTGTTCTCTTCAGGGCAACAAACCTAAACATTAATTGAATAGAATCAATATACAGAGGATTACAAAGAAAAGGTCAGAGGAGAGGTTCCTGACAGTCATCTTGTTGTTATGCTCCGCTGAGGTTGTGCACAATCAGGAAATAATTCTGTTTGTTTTAAACATGATAGACTCACTATATGCAATAACTTATTTTTGTTTTTCAAGTAAAATACTGTTAGATGCCTGATAATTCCAGTAAGGGGAAAAAAAGTTTTCTAGGTTTTTTAAAATCTATGTATTCCCCATGACAATTAATTCCACTTTTAAATTTATATTTCTGTAACTTGAAACCCTGATTTTAAAGTAATATTCCTGATAAGTTTAGAGCTGATGAAGGAATGTACAGGACTGTAATCTTCCCAGACATGTAAGCGTAAGTGGCAAGTTCTTACTAATACTACACCATCAGTTTGAAATTTTACTTCCTCCAAATGTCTGTGATGTTACTCTCCTTCAGATTGCTGCCTCCATGGCAGAGTGGGCAGAAAATAACTTGCTTTAGACCACTGCTGTGCCTAAATTAAATAAGGCTTTGTGTTGCTTAACTTTATGTTGCTGCTTGAGATGCCGGTATTTTTTCCCTTTTACTAATTCTTCTGTGAAGACATTAGCTTGAGCAGACAAGTGGAGATGATACTGAAACTCCTGCAGGTTCTGATTTAGGACAGGCTTGCCAGAGAGCAGTTGTTTATTCATACAAACCTGGAAAAAGTTACCAGTTTTTGCTATCAAATTACAGTTTGTCTTGTGCAGGCTTTCAGAGAAGAAGAGTGTGAAGTTACCTATATGTAATGCTGTACTGCAAGCCTAGCCTGTGTTTTAACACTTAATTGAGTTCATACTCATTTGTAAAATCACTGGACCTTCATTTTCTTCGAGATATATTTTTTCATTGTTACTGTATGTCATGGTGACTTTTTTTACATCATTGTAAAGCTGAAAAGTAATTAAAATAAATACTATTAAGTTTTCCAACTCTTTAACATTCTAATAATAAAATTCATTAGAAGGGTTTGCATTAAGGTAGTTATAAATCTCTGTAATGGTGAATGTATAAATGTTCTTCGCTATCATTTAACAGAAAGTTTCTAAATGCCATCTTCCTCAATACCTTGTTGAAAAACAGACGTCAGCTGAATTGGATTTGACTTTCTTAAATTGCAAATGAATTTAATTTAATTTGAATATGATTAATCCAGTTATTTCAATTTTTGTTTAGCACTTGACAGAGGAGAAACCAGAAGGCCTTATCAATGAAGCATCTCGGTATGGATGTAGAAATTAATCTATGTATCACAGTTAGGAATTGCACTGTACAGAAATTCATTGGGAATGGGTTCTTCTATAGAGCTTTTTTCTCCTGCTCTGCTTAAACCGAGGTAGATTGGGGTAATGAGGTAAAATATGGAAAAGTAACTTCATGCCCCATTTGATCTCTCTGCCAAGATCTGACTCTTCTATTTTAACAGTGATAGGATTTTATTTAATTGAATGGGAAAGCACCTGTGTTGGGGGGAATTAAAAGTTTCATGTTAGGATCTATCATGCTTGAAGCAGAACTGGATAAATAGGAATATTTTTTACTAGATGTGGAGCCACAATAATTAAGGGTAGTTGTAACAAATGAAGTCTTCAAAAAGTAAAGAGACTTTAAGCATTGCATTCCAAGGACTACATGCAAGACAAATAGGAATTTGTGAAGTTGTTAAATCACTAAGCACTTTGATTTAGATGACATAAAAAAACCCACCACACAAACAAACAAAAAACCCCCAACCCTGAAACAGAAGAATCTAGCAAGCTTTGATTTGGTCTCTTAGGGCACAGAGAACACATTGAGGAGAAGCCAGTAGTACTTTAATCATTCTCCATGATGTTCTAGTTTGATTATTGCTTGCCTGTCTGTATTAACAATGTTGATACTATCTTTTGGGGCCTTGGGAGAGATGATGTTTCTGCCTTACAGATAAACTATTTGTTTGTGTTGTCTTTTTCTTGTTTTTTTCTTAACACATAGGCAGGTTGCCTTAGCTGATCTTATAATCATCAATAAAACAGATTTGGTTTCAGAGGAAGAATTGAATAAAGTCAGAACATCTGTGAGGTATGAAACTTATGGCATAAGTGTAACACTGTACTGCCTCAAAAATTGATTTAAACATAGTTAATTCTTTCCTGCTTTTAGAATAGAAATTAGATTGACACAAATTGATAAGCTTATGAGGGAAAAGAGACTGCCTCTTTATAAAGGTATTCCCGTACTTCTATGTCCTTACACAATCTTAGCATTTTGCCTATCTAGGTTAGATTTGATGTTATGTACTAAGGACAGGCCTTTGTCTTAAGGGTTCATGTTTTTACATTTCTGAGCAGCTGTTGCCATTTTTCAGAATTAGCAGAAGTGGAAAAAAAATCTGCTGGTAAATATGAGTCCAGTAGCAAATGCAAAGATATATGGAGGAAGTCCCAAACAATTGTCGTGGGAGCAGAAGAACCAATGATCTGAATCAGATTAGTGATTGAAGACATGACCCTTTTCTATCAAGACCATGAAGCCAAATTGAACACTAAAATTTTTAAATACTTTACAACTGTATTAGTTGTTTGAAATATGAAAATAAAAATGCTTAGACCCAGCTGAGTGTATTGTGAAGAGCTTTGGGTACAAAAATGATGTTCTCACTGGTGGTATCCTGTCATAACTTGTGAAGTTCCCCAGCTGTGGGTGGAAACCAAATATCTCACCTCATTTATCTGATGGATATAGAAGTTGATAACTAAGTTGGGGTGCTATTTCACATGATGCTGTTCATGGTTAACATATTCAAACAAGATATCACAGTTGTATTTTCATCTAATAATTTTTCTGTTTTATTTTAGGTCAATAAATGGACTTGTTAAAATTCTAGAGACACAAAGATCAAGGTATTAAATGGCCACTATTACTAGGTACTAGAGCCTGCTTCTTTGTGACAGTTTAAAGTGTTGTATTTGATCAGCTTGATTAAAGGAAAACTATTGAATTTGAAATATTTAATCCAAAAAGAATTTTCTTAATAAGTATCTAGAATTCTTTTTGAGGAAGTAAAAATGTATTTTTAATTCATATATTTCTTTGTTAGTGTTCATATCACAGAATCCCAGAATGAGTAAGGCTGGAAGAGAGCACAGTGGGTCATGAGGTCCAACCTTCTTGCCAAGCAGGGTCATCCTAGAGCATATGGCACAGGATTGTGTCCAGGTGGTTCTAGAATATCCCCCATGAGGGAGGCTCCATGGCCTCTCTGGGCAATCTGTTTCAGTGCTCAGTCACCCACACAGTAAAGAAGTTCTTCCTCATGTTCAGGTGGAGCTTCCTGTGTGTCAGTTTCTGTCCTGTTGTGTCTTGTCCTGTTGCCTGGCACCACTGAGCAGAGCCTGGCTCCACCCTCTGACACCCTCCCTTCAGACACTGGTATAGACTGATGAGGTTCCCTGTCAGTCATCTCTTTGAGTCTGAGCAGGGCCAGCTCCCTCAGCCTTTCCTTATTAGTGAGGTGCTCCAGTCCCTTAATCACCTTTGTTGCCCTCCCCTGGACTCCCTCCAGGAGCTCCCATGTTTACCCTGTACTGAGGAGTCCAGAGCTGGGCACAGCACTCCAGGCACAGCCTCACTAGTGTTGACTAAGAGGGGCAGGATCACCTTCCATGAACTGCTGGCAGTGCTCTTCCTAATGCACCTCAGAACACTCTTGGCCTTCTTGGCCACAACCAGTCTTGTAAATGAAGAGCAGCTTGCAAGGCTAGGTTCCTTTTGAGCTAATAATTGGTCATGTGCACTACAATGTTTTCCTTTTATTGTGTCACCTTAAATACTATTCTCATGATTGCTACTGCAAATAAGTTGTTACTATGAAATGACTTTGAAAGCAGTGGAAGGAAATTACAAGAATGAGAAAAATCATTGCACTGTTTTTGCTATTTTTAATTCTGATTTAGATTTCTTTTTTAATAAGGACTTAAATGGATATTGTATTCCCAGGAGCATTAGGAGAGCAGTGTATCTTCCACATTGCTAGGACTGATTTGTGCACTTTTATATCAGTTACTGGATTATTGTGGTAAATGTTCCTAAAATACAGGTTTTTGATTTAAGCAAATTTAAAGGGAAGATAGTAGTCATAACCTTAATAAAGTATACTTGGCTTTTTAAAGTCATTGTCAAGTGTAGTTGGAAATAGTAGAGAAGAACACTTGCTGTTTTTGGGTGATCAGATAGGACTAATTTTGAAGAAGATACTAAACTACATGCTTTGTGTTTTAAATGTCCTTTAGGGTGAGATCCAGTATGTGATTTCTTCACAATACTGTATGGTGTCTGATGCCAGCTATAGCACTGTATTTTGGATATGAGATAAAGTGAACCTCAGATTCAGTCCTCAATGACAATTCTTAGTTACTTGTAAATATTATTTTGCAAATAGCACATAGGCTCTCTTCCATTATTAAACATTCCAAAAGTGAAATCAGCACAAAATTAATTTATTGGAACGCTATTTGATGACATACCCTTTTTAAGGGGGGTTTGTCCCTCAGAACCCCACATTTAAAAGTGAGGGTTGCTATGTGATTTTTTAGAACACTGCTGAGAACAACTGGCACTGAGCTGGTCATGAATTTTACACAGGAACTGTTTGTATATTACATTATAAATATTTCATCTTAGAAACTGCTTGGTACAACTACTGTTGAACGTAAAAGTTTAATAATTCTGGTTGTATTCCAGAGGTGGGGTTTTTTTACCTCCCATGTTCTTTTTATTTAGTCACATGTCATTAACTGCATCTGAAAAGCTATCAGTTGCTATTAGCATTGAAATCTATAGTCTGTATTGCTTTGTAAAGAAAAATTTCTTAAACAAGTCTATAGGTAGCCATTCTTGTAAGCAGATATGATCACTATTGCCTATTCTGTGTAACATTTTTCATTTGTCCGTTTCAAATCACAGAGTTGAAATTCCTTGTAGTCGTGCTTGCTTCATAAAGTTATTTCAGTTTTGTTTGCTAACAGTGTGTGAGTATAAGCTACATATATTCCAGTGTTTGTGTCTGTCTTGAGAGGCTCAAGGTTCCTTTTCCCATTTAGGGAAAATTATTTATTATTCAGGCATCCAGTATAAGGGATTTTATAATCTGTTTTGGAAAATACCTTGTATTTTACTGTACTTGTAAAAATTTTATTTCTGTGCGTACATATTACTGTGTAAATAAACACAGCATTTCCTTGTAGAAGACAGTACCAACTGCTGATACCCAGAAATGAAGATAAGTATTAATGGTATTAGTCTGATAGACAAGAAAAGAAACATAAGCTTCAGTGAACACCTTTAAAACATGATATTTAAACACATCAAAAAGACAAAGCTTTCTGTTTTTCCCCTCTGTTTAGAGTTGATCTGTCTAATGTTTTGGACCTGCATGCTTTCGACAGTTTATCTGGAGTAAGGTATGGTGATAATTTTGCTGCCTTCTATTAGAAAAAAATATCCGGGTGTGAAACAGACACACTCAAATTCTGGCTCAAATTTGTGTTTGAGTTTCTGTTAGAAATTCTAGTTTAGTCTGTTCTGTCTAAACCAGGACAGTCACATTATTGCTTTATAAATGCTATTACCAGATGGAATTCTTTTCCTCTTCAAATGCATGCAAAAACCTTTTTGATCTTACAAAGTTAAATGAGCCAGAGTGGGTGTGGTTGATTGGCTTTTTTTCCCCAAAATGCAAGTTTTGGTTTAATATCAGTATTAGAGTAGATTTGTATACTTCTCTGGTTCTTTTAAAGCATTTCACAATTTTTCTCCTTTGTATCCTGCTGAATTGGAGGCTTCCTTAGATTTCACAGAAGAGAATGAGGGACTGAGGTTCCACAGCAGACAGAGGCTCTGCAAATTCTGATCTGTGTTTCTCATTCCTAGGGTTTTTTGATGCCAAGTGCATGCTTCAGCATCCTAGATGGGTGCAGAAGTAAAATAGGAATGAAGGGGAAAAGGTCTTTTTGTTCGTTGTGTGTGCTGAAGCTCAGCAAAGAGAGTGAGAAGTACTGGAGCAATCATAAAGGAAAGGGGGGAATATGCAGTTGAGGGCACTATCAGCTTCATTTTTCTTCCTGGATGCACACTTTTCACTTCAGATAATGGAATGGAGCCACTTCCTCATTCACAGAAGAGAGAAGTTGCAGGACATGCAAATTAGTAACCTCCATTAGATAACATGTGCTCGTGAGATTTGCCTCTGAACTGGTACCTGGTTTCCTTTTTTTTTTTTTTGCTGGCACTTGCTTTTGTCTGATCAGTGAAATACTGTAATGTTTGTTTCAAAATTGCTATCAGTGGCAGCATCGGGGAAATACCAAATCAGGCATCTGAAAGAAAGTTAATAGAGGAGGGAGGCTGATAACAGCCTTTAGAGGCAATAGATAACTAGTAGTTCGTAAGCCAGATCCTAAACCCATATTCCGAATTCTTAAGGATCAGTTAACTGAATTGACTCATGGTGGAGCCACACACCAGAGATAAAGCAGTAAGAAGATGTGAACCAGAAAATGATTGTTCTTGATAACATCAATTCACACTTAGATCAGATTACTTGTAGTATTAGGTGGTGTTCTGCAAAGTTTACTAGGAAGTGTTGCACTCCACAGATCTGAGCAAGTCCTTAAGGAGCTGCCAAAAAAAGTGTTTATTGCTTTCCTCAGTCTTGTCTTCTCTTTTATCTCACTCTGTTACTTTAGAGCGTCTCAATATTTGGTATTAAAACAGAGGAAGCACTCTAAAATGTCAGCATTTAAAGACAAATTCTAAAAGTACCAAGAAGACTGTAGATTACTTAAATAAAGTTTATTTTATTTTTTTAAATGTTTGAACTTTGCACAGCAAAATTGCTTACCCTGGTTTTAGTTCATAGATAGTAGAAATTCCTGCATAAAATATTAGTGGTGGTTTCTGTGCCATCATCTAAGCAGAAAAGCTCTTTGCATCCAGCACCACTTGAACATAACTACACACCGGTATGTTAATAAATTTGTTCTTTTAACTGCAGTAAGGATTTCTGTCAGCATAGCAGACAGGTACAACATCTGATTGGTGTGACTGAGCGGGAGAACCTTGTAGTCTGTATATACCCCAAAGTCTCAGGAAACACATCAAGAATTCTGGATTCTGTGAAGGGCAGTGTGAGAATATGACAGGAAAGCAAGGGAGAAGTAGGAATGAGAAATGTTACTTCTGTAGCAGACATTGTCTTTTTTCCCCACTATAAAAGCTTCTTAAAATTTACAGTCCAAATTAGGAGGAGGGATTTTTATGGGCAGTCTTTTCTGAAGTGGCAGAGAGCTGTCATCGTAGTGACTTATGCTGCAGTATTTCTTCTCTGTGTGTTATTAGAGAGAAAACAGAAATAGTACAGAAGATGGTATTTGAAGAAATTTTGTGCTACCTTGATTAACAAAGACTGATGTGGATGTGAAATCTAAAGCCGCAGTAAAATTTTATGTTGTTACCCAAAAGGATGCCTTAAGACCCTATATAATAGTTTACAGAAGACGTCCCCAAGTTCCTTTATTGAGTAGAGAGGATCTGTTTTAAGTTAGCAGGCACACTGCATAATAGAAGTGAGCTCTACAGCTGAGAAGTGGAAGGTGGTACATAGTATTTCACTTAGTGTTACAGATTTCATTCTCACAAGCAACAGCTTCATACATTCTTCTTGATTTTCAAATAATTGTACAGTTTTTTTAAAAAATCAACATCTATTAACTTGATAAATTCCAGTGATTTATTTCTTCTTGCTTGCTTTAATGATGCAGTTTATCCTCTTTTTGTACAAAGGAGTATCAAGGGTGTTGTAGTCATTGAAGTATAAATATTTTTAATGCTGAAGATACTGCTAATCAGGACTATAATTCTTACTATGTTTTAAAAACCCTAGTTTTCTAACACAAACAATTAACTATATCAAACAAATATAATTAAACATTTCTATTTTGAGATTAAAACTCAATGAACAGTTGAATCTTATTCTGAATACATAGTCTGTCTTTGAAGTTCCAGTTTTGCTCTGCAATACTGGAATTTTTTTTAATTTCAATATTATGATGTTTTGCCCATCCCACCCAAATGCAACATTTAACTTCACTTATTTTCAGTTTGCAGGAAAAGCTTGAGCATGTAAAGACAACACATGCACATCTAGATAAGGTAAGTACCAAAACTACTGCTGTGCTGTTTTTGAAACAAGGGGGTTGTTCAATATTGCATGCTAATTTTGTTAGCATTTCAGAAGGTTTCAGTAAGGGAGTAATGTGTTCTAAGGTATGTGGAAGGTTACCTAGGTTACTCAAAAGGAATGTGCTTTGTTGTAGATAGATTCTAAATGGCTTGAGTCTCACTTTCTCACTTTCAAAAATACCTTATAAGCTTCAAGTGCTCCAGACAGTCATGCCATTTGTTGATTCACATGGAGAGTATTAGTGAAACTTTTTAAAGTATTCGCACAATCAAGTCCTAAATTTGTAGCCAGTCTGTCCTGTAGGTTTTCTGTCCAATACAAAATCTCTCTGGTTGAATTATGGGTCACAGTCCTCCTTGGGATATCCAAACTAGGTAGGTGGGGTTCACCCATAGACCGCAAATGTCCTCAGTGGCTGCAAAAAGTAAAAACTTATATTTTTTCAAGGTGTCTTAGAAAAGTGTGCTTTCCTTCAAATAGTTTTGCTGATTAAATTTAATTTTTGGGTTAAAATATGATGCATACAATGCCTGTATTTTTCTTTTTGAACTGCTTATTTTAACTGTGAAGTTGCTAGTGTTGAAAACAGGAAAAGGCAAATATAATCTAATTTTGGAACTAAAGATTAAATATAAAATCAGTTCATGCTTAGTTTTAATTACAGTGACAATGTTAAGTTGATAGTTTTTGTTTAATTAAAATACTTAAATAAGCTCAGTTATAGAGTCTTAATAGATCACTGAAGTAGATTAAAAAGTTAAGTAGAAGTCTTCCGGAATGTTATGCGTTATAGTATCCTTGTATTATTGTATTATTAACTAGATTATTGTTAGTTTTGGAGCCATTCACCAGTGAGAATTCATTGTTACTATCTCTGTTTAGTTTAACACCCACATATTTAAGATTACTGTTGAGACATTTGAGGCATAAATGAGGGCAGAACACTTGTTGCAGTAGGCTGCAAGTCCTTGTTGGACGATAAAGTGTACTTATTATCTTCATGCGGAAGGTCAACAGAAACAAACTGCACTATGCTTGGAGCACAATGAACTTTCGTCTGCTGTGATTTGAAGCTGCTCTGAGTGTTTGGTCTTGGTTGTTTAGTTAAGTTTGCTTGGTCGTTAGCCAAACATTTGCTGCTTGTTGCTTTAATTTTCTTTAAGTTAGACTAGTCATCTGAAAGTAGTCATATGAAAGATTACAGGAAGTAATTAATCTCTCTGTTCTTCTGTACCATTGAGCGGTTACAGTGACAGAAATAAAGACTTACTATTCCTTCTTTGAATAAATTGTTAATTTTAAACTACATGTTTTATTTTCATATTTTCTTTTGATAATAATTGATCCTGAGCAGTAAGCTGGGGGTTGCTTTGGAACAAAACTTAACTTCAGGCATCTTTATTTTCTGAATTTGTTCCTACAATAGTCTGTTCATATTACAGCTTTTCATGTATGTTATTTTTTGTCTATAGAATTGTGATGAAGATCGGTATGCCAAGAAAATAGCATTCTTATCCATGTTTGAAAACTTGATCATAATAGTTTCTACAGCAAAGAATTACATGGTAGCAGCTAATGGCATTCAACTGTTCAAAGCATTGTGTATGCCCTGTAAGTGCACACCCAAACAGAAACAAAAAGTAGAGCTTAATTTAGCAAATTAGAGCAGAACAGAAATAGAGATTTTTTTTTTAATTTGATGTTGTCATATACTTGCCTTTTTATGAGTCCAAGTTATAAAGAACACTTTTTGAAATTACTGTAACATGATATTTATTCAGTGTGGTAATAAGAAGTGTATCTTCCCATTTGCAGGCTATAATTACAGTAACATTTGAAGTTCCAGGAAATATAAAAGAAGAAAACTTAAATCTCTTTATTCAGGTAAGTAATACATCAATGTCAACTCAAAAAATCATTGTGGCTTTTTGTAGAAACTCATCCCATGCCATTTTGTTTATGGAAACAACTTTTCTTTGCATAGAATCTTCTATGGGAGAAGACTCTGAAAGATAAGACTGGGTGCACCATGGATGTCATAAGACTGAAGGTTAGTCAGAAATTCCCAGCTTCTTTGTTTTGTGCTTTCCATCTTTACACCTAAAAAACTGCAGTGTGCTGTCAGTTACAGGCCTATCTAAGGTGCTGCTGGATCACTGTAGCAGAGCAGACGGAGTAGCAGTTATTGTTCCATGAATGACTCAGGAGGAGATAGCTGGCAGAGGAGCAAACATTGATCCTACTTGTTTTGAATGGAGAGGGCAGATGAACATCCCAAACATCACTGGCAGGGTTAAAAATCGAGACGCAGTTAAATCACTTTTCATTTTCCACCTCTATTGCTTTGAAAGATACCATCCATCTCACATATCTAGTGTTAGGGTACTAGAGATTGGATCCTATAGCTTGCTAGGTGTACTTATAATTGTTGCCATAAGATGCAGAAATTCAATTTAGCATCATGTATGATTACAATAGTAGTTCTGGTTTACAGTTAACTTTTTACAGTATTTTCAGGCTGTATTTTTAAAGGTGCACCTCATAAGTATTCCTCTTCAGGGGCACTTCTTATGTTTTTCAGTTGCCTGCTTTTGAGAGGATTAGAGGTTACAATTCAGGATTCATTTTCATTTACCTTATATTAAGCAGCCAAGTAAATAATGTAAAAATGAGAATCCAGTCAGTCATTTGGCAGGCTGTAAGAAATAAAAGGAAGTAAAGCTCTGGTTTGTTTCCTGAGAACACTTGTGAGTCACAGACAGCAAAATAATTATTTTAATTTTATTGGAAGGAAAGTTGTTTTCTTGCTTTTTCAGCAACAAAATTAGAGTAGTCTTTTCTTCCCCTTCCTGACAAATAGAAGAAGGTAGCCACTGATGTATCTGAAGCTGCCTGAAAAGCAGTAATGCCATGCACAAGTATTGCTTTGTTGTACTAAGCATTGGAATCAAACTAATACTTTATGAGATGTGAGGCCTGTGATCTGTGCTGTTCCTCAGTCACAGACAAATACACCAAACCAAATGAACCCCGGGCAACTAATTACAGAATGGGTTTCAAAGTTTGTTGCTCTTTATTTTTATTTTATCTGCAGTCGTAACCCTTTTGGAGTAATAGTCATAGAATTCCAACTAATAGGTCAAATGGAGACTTTTTAAAATGAAATATTTTTAACTCTTCTTTTCTTTAGGAAAGTGTAAGACATAAGACAAAATTTTTACAGAAGGTGTTCCACTAAAATATTTTAGAACACTGTACTATGAAGTAATGAAAATTATTTTATTAGAGCTTTTGATATGTGGGTTAATGGACTCACTCTGACAGTAATCCCTTTTGATTCTGTTGCTAGTTGTTCTGCTTCATAAATGTTTGTTCTTTCTCCAATATTCAGAGATTCTGTTTCAGAAAAGTATATATGCTGAGCATAAGAGCTTAATTGGAATAATCTGAAATCAAACATTTTTGTTCATTTTACATTATCTTGTTGGCAGGCAGGCCTTCATGGACTCCCACGTCAAACACCACATATGTATTCAAAGAGGCATAGGAGATTATGACATTTAATTTTTGCTTGAACAGGCTAGGTACTGACCAAACAAGGAATAGAAGGTGAAGTGTAATTCTTAGCCTTTAACAAAATAAGGAGATGTGAAAACAGATGCTATGAGTAGAAGTGATGATTGATACTATATGTTTATTTTGACTAACAAGTGCACAGTTGCCAGAAATAGTATTCCCTGCTTGAACTACTTTGAAAGTTTTCTTTCCCCTCTTATATATTTTATTTTTAGAGTTTTATTTATATACCCTAACGGTTATTTTTCTGATAAGGGACTGGTATCTATTCAAGGCAAATCTCATCAAGTGATAGTCCAAGGTGTCCATGAACTCTATGACCTAGAAGAGACTTCTGTAGCCTGGAAAGAAGATGAAAAGAGAACAAACAGACTGGTTCTAATTGGTAAGAGGAAATTATACATCTCCTTGAGTCAAATAAACTGTTTTTTTCACAGAAGTCCTCTGACTTGGCCAGTGAAAAGCAATCAGGCTAACTTGGCCAGAATAAGTGCAGTGGATATCTTCAGCATAAGCCTCACTTCAGTGGTTTATCCATCAAAACTTCCTGTGGTTCAGACTTGCAGCTGAGAGGAGTCTACACTATCCCTATTAGTGCCACCAAAATAAAATAAAATACTTAGTTTTCATAAATTATGTTGGCATATTTAATGTTATTTTTAAAATCTTTAATTATAAATTGGGTGATGGGAAAATAGTTTGAATGTTTGATCAAATATTCAGTAGCTGTAAGGAAGGTTATTATAGCCATTAAAATGTTTAAAATCAGTTTTGTGTCTGAAAAGCTTGCAGTGCTGAGGTTCTGTCTATTTGCTGTGCAAAGTGTTTTATGACCAAAAATAACCTAGGTTTTCTCTTTTCCCTTACTTGAGCAGGTTGAAGTCTGTTGTTGCCCTAATTTTCATATTGCTATTCTCACTCATTGGTATAGTCAACATTTGCTTAGCTGAGAAGAAGCAGGTTGCTACTTGAATGTAATGCACTGTAAAATACAGTTACATATTTTATTTCTCTTTACAGGCAGGAACTTGGACAAGGAGACCATCAAAGAAGTATTCATAGCCACTGTGAGAGGAGAACGAGGAGACAGTTGACATCAAACTATAAAGATTAAATGTCTGTTTTAATCCTGCAAGGTTTTTATGACAGAAAAGACTGAATGGCATGGGCTATGGTAGTTTCTTTGTCCTCTTGCAGTTTATGCAACAGTTAAACCCTGAAGTCTTCCTAAGAATTCCAGCTGACCTACTGCTTAAAGATTAGCCCTTGTGGTCTAGAAACAAACACAATTCTCCTATTTTGGATTTGGCTGAAATATGTCAGCAAGATCATATACCTGTGCAGAAGTGCAGCTAGGCAAAAGGCTGTTATGTTCTACATGAATCATTCTTGTGGGGATATGGGAAACGTGTCTGAAGCCCAGTGCTTTCTCTTGCTAACTCTCTTCCACTGGGAATGAAGCAATAGTGATTATTGCCAGTGGTGTAATCACAGTACAAAAATTTTAGTGTTTACTATTAAACTGTCTTCCATCTCTTTCCACTTGCTTTGTTATTTTTGAATGTATGCACCCATCCCAGGTACCACTAAGCCTGTTGTATAATGAAACTAAAAATATACAGGTAGCAGAGGTGCAAGATGATGTGGAGTATATGGTGTCTGCGTAAAGGCTGTGAATGCAGTGTTTGGTCAGATAGCCAGCAATTTGAAGGATGTAGCTGAACTCTGATACCTTCTAGGCCATGATCCTGTGTGCCAGTTTGGCCAAATTGAAGAAAAATACCTCCTGAGGGGAAAACAGGTTGCCACCCCCCCTCCCCCTGCCAGGTTCGGGGAAAAAAAAATTATTTTTCCTCGGAGGAAAGTGAAAGAGATAAAAACTATTTTAACAGAACACACAGAAAAGGATAATAGTGCTAAATAATAAAATCTCTCACTGTGGAGAGAAATCTGGAAAGATTTCAGAGTCCTTCCACAGGTGTAGGTGTGTTTATATCTTCCTCCTCAAGGCTGTCGGGGGAAGGCCCCTACTGGGGCCTGGGAAGAAAAGTCTCCCAGTGTGCTCCAATGTGAAACCGTCCTGAAGAGAAGAAGAAAAGAGGAAAAACATTCCAAAAATCCCAGGAAAACTCTCTCCGGAGAACAGAGTTGAGAGCAGGCTGGAAAGCGAGTGTGCTCCACTCCCCACTGCTGCCGAGTAATCCCCAGCAGGCTGTCTGTCCTTGGACATGAACTCTGTTTTAAAAACAAAAGTCTCTCAGTCTTTCTTCCCTCTCACAGGCTCAGTTTAAAGGCATCAGAGCCAGCCTCCAGAGCAGGTGAAATGGGATACATATTTCATATCATAATATCACCCCAGGACACCCTGCCAGTTCAGGATCTTGGGAGCTGGATATTTCCACAGGCTGCCCTGCATGATGTGTTACGGGGTTCTATGACACTACTTTGAAAACCTAGTCTGAAGCTTTTATCCCTCGTTGCAATTTAGAGCTGAACTTCCTGCCCTGTACATTCTCCAGTACTCTTTGTTCACCTCAGCTTTAGAGGGATATTTTGACTACAGCTGAGTGAAAGCAAAATGGGTGAATGCAAGAAGATAATGTAGAATTAAAAATTAAAAATTCTAGGACATGCAGTTCTAAAGAACGGACTTCTACCTATAGTGCTTGCTGTGGATGCTTGGTGATGTGTCTGAGTAAGTAGAAATCTGTTCTCAGTGCTAGAAGTGTGTTACTTGTCTCATACCTAACATTAAAACAAAAAAAGTGCCATTCCCTTACCAGCATTAATATATCAGCATAAATTTTTTCACTTTGCTTCTACTAGAATATATGAGTTTGGAATTTATTTTCTAAAGAGCTGAGGATGGAGACATCTCTTAATCTTTCACTGCCAGGAGCTGGTGTCTCAATGGATTAAAATATTTAAGTCACGTATCTTAGCTAAGATAGAACTCTTTAGTCTCCTGGTGGATACATCAGCAGGCGTGACTTCATTCCTCACATCACAAGTAGTTTTAGATAGCTTGAAGTAGTTTTCAGAATTTGATATTTTCTCTAAAGCAAGGTGTAAAGAGAGAACAATCTGCTTACACAATGTTGTTTTCTGTTCAGCAGAGCTCGGTGGCATTTCAGTGAATTGAATATATTGCTGAGTGATACCGTGACTTTCCCTTAGCAATTGCATCTCTTCATTTTTAAAAATAGTATATGTTCTCACACTGGTTTGGACTGCATAAATGACACAGAGTCCTGCATGAAAATTTGTCAAATGATTGCCATCACTGTTACTCACTGAGTAATAAGATCACATAAATGCGAATTTGTAGATAATATATTTGTATTTTTTGCTGCTTTTGCTTCCATTTGTCACAGGAAAAGTAATCAGCATACCTCTTATCTTATAAATGCCATGTAATGGAAGGACTCTGTTTTCTTTAGAAAGATTAATCCCTGAAGTGTTACTAAATTCTGAATTAAATAAAAGTTCAGAGACTTAAGAAGAGCTTCAACTGTGAGTCATAAGGGAAAAAGCCATGGATGGCTTACATGCTGTCATATTTTAGATGCTTATTTTTTAATATTTGCTCACCCCCCACACACTGCACCACACTCTAAAATTCCTGTGATGACTCTCAATATACTGGAGGCTTTTTGTTGCTGTAGAGGAGGGCATCTCTGCAGCTCTAAGTATGTGCTCTGCACTCTATAGCTCATGTTGATACTACTTACCCTTGCTAGGACTTTCCCTGCACTGCTTGCAATGCTGATGTCAGAGCAGCTTTAGTCAGTGTGCACATTTTTGTCTCTGCTTGTCTTCTGTAAACTGCCTGCATATTTCAAGGGATCCCTTGATGGAGAGCAAGCAGCTCCTGGGCAGGGTGGGAGTTTGTGCTTCTCTGTCTTTGCTGGTTGTCAGGATGCCCCAGTGTTTTGTCCTCTATTCTGTTCACAAATAGTGACACTGGTAGTATGCCAAGGGCCTTGTCTGTATCCTCATCTCCCAAGAAGACCACTGGTTACTTTTCTTGGCTATTTATTAAGCCAATTTTTTCTGGTATGTTCCTTCCATGTCCAGCCTGGGGTCTTGTTTTGCATCATGCCAGAACAAAAAGAGGAGGAAAGATAATGATGGCTCTGTAAAAGCTGCCCATAGTGAAATTACTGTAGTATTTGTGTTACTGGGAACTATGTCAGGGATAGCCTCCAAGCAACTAAAATTGGTTTGAAGTGAGATTGTGGGGGAGGGTGAAAGACATCAGACAGCAGACATGCAGACACAGCAGTCAGCCCTGTCTTGGGGCTGTGATGTGGATGGTGGAGCAGCTGGGGGATGCTCAGGTTGGGGTGAGGAGGGCTCTGGTAAAGAAAATCATTAGCAGTTCTCCCCGTGCAGGTCCAACAGGGGCACAGCCACACCTTCTCTGAAGAAATGATGGCCATGCAGACCTGAGCCCAGCCAGGTAACTCCCACTTCTGGTACTTCAGTCCCTCCCGCAAGACACATGAAGCACTAAGTAGGAAGTAATCTTGTCAACAAACCCCACACATTTTGTTGCCTACCAGAGGCAGAGGAGTTTTTGTCCTAGAAGCAAATTGATCGCTTCTGTGCCTTCATGAATGTCAAACATCTACAGAAATTGCAGCATTTCCAAAGCAGCATTTTTCTCCATGGTATTCTACTTTCCATGTTTTTATGATCTGTGTTAAACTTGAAACTAACAAAAATTATATTCTTGCACTCTTGTGCCATTTGTTTATATTGCCCATTGGGTTTTATCTTCAGGAATTACCCAGGAAGATGAATGGATGATCATGGTTTAATTTATTAAGCCCTTTAAAATTTAGGTGGTTCTGAATTGGGTAGTATTTGACTATATTCTTGCTTTTTGATCCACATATATAACCTCCCACCTGCTAGAGCAGGTTGTTGTCCGTGTTCCATCCCAGCTCCTGTAGGCAGGATGTGGCCAGAGGGGACAGGATGGATAAGGCTGGGGTCCCAGCCTCCTGCTGTCCACATGAGCCACCCTGTGTTTCTCTGCTGCTTTCATCAGCCAGCTGCCCTGCAGAGCCCACAGCAACAGTCTGTCTCTCCTTGGGGGGCATTTCCTCTGCTACCAGGAACATTGGCCCAAACAGTGTCCACTGTTTCTTACTCCCCTTCTGTTCACATAAGCTTTTTTTGTGTTTGCAACCATGCTTTGCTCATCCTGCACTGCTCTGCAGCTTCACATTGCATCCAAATTTGTTATATAAATTATATATGCATTGTCTACACTATATACAGGTTCAGGTCTGCATGCTTTTAACTGATTGTAGTGAATTGTTTACAGCACTGGAATTCCAGTGCTAGGCTTGTGCCCCCTTTCTTATCACCCCTTATGCTTGTACTCCTCTGTAACACATCCTTGTCTCCACTTCTCAAGGCCACTGATATTGTATCAGTAATGTTTCTCTAGGCTGCATCATTACATGCAAGCCATAAATATCTCATCCTACACAGAATGGCAGCTTGTTACTATTAGCTGTAAAAAATATGGTTGTTTCATCCAAGGATAAAAAAGTAAAACAAATTAGCAATTTACTTCTGGCCAGTTAGAGAAACTGCTGTCATAAATAAAGTGAAAGAGCTTCAGGCAGGTCAGGAAAAGACTGGCCAGAGCAGGTGTGTCAAACCTCAGCCCTGAGGTGCGGCACACTCAGTGCAAAGCTTGTGCCCTGTTACTGGCAGTGGCAGCTGCAGGATGACAAGGCTATGTTCCCATCCCAACACCCTACACGTGGTCCTGTGCTCTTCCAGCCATGTACATGCAGGTAAAGGGAACAAAGAGGAAATCCAACTCTGGCTATGGCCAGCAGTTTCACAGACACAGTCTGCTCAAGACATTAGGTCTCCAGTGCACCTTGGCCTCAGTCCCACACCCACTGACATCCACAGAAATTTTCAGAAAAGAATGCAGCTGTAACAGGTCAAGCATCGAGCAGTCTAGGATGTGTATTGCCTGTTAAGAAATGAGTAAAACACTTGTATTTACTTTAAAATGTTGGTCCAAAGTGTGGTTTTATTGTACTGCTTCCAGTCTTTAAGCATAATGGAGAGTCACAGTGATCTTACTGTCCTCACTCACCTAGTCTGAAATACCTACTAACTTCACATTGCTCTCTTAGTAGGACTCAGATCTGTTGCATCTCTTTCAGTTTAACAATTTCAATTTACAAGCACAGCTAATTCATTATTTGGTTTATTTATTACTTTCTTTGTACTGCTCTTGAAAGTTTCAAGCTTCTTTTTAATTGGAATGAGCAGCTAATAATGATCTTATACTGTTAAAATTGGTATTTTTAATAATTTCATTTAAATGCAACAGACAAGGCTAAGTTTCTCTGTCTTGACCAGTGAGAATTTTGTTTTAGTTCCCAAGAGGTTGCTCAGAATCACAGCATTGAATCTCATCTTATGGATAAAGTTTATTAAAAACCCCTACATAAATACTACGATTGCCTGCTAACAATATATAACAACATAATGCCATTCTAACGTTATAGCAAGATGAAAGGGACTGGTTGTTGTAAACTCATATGGCTGCTATCAATGTAGTGGGGGCTACCTAAGCAAAGGCTTGACATTCCTATGACATTTAAGCTGTACTTTCCAGGAGGTTTCAATTGGAATCACAGAATCACAGAATCATAAAATAGTTTGCTTTGGACGGGACCTTTAAAGGTCATCCTGCCCAACCCCCTGCACGGAGCAGGGACATCTCCAACTAGATCAGTTTGATTATAAGTAATAGCTTGGATAAACAAAACTTCTTAAATCATAATGGTTTTATTTGCTCCTGTGTAAATGTTCTGCTACTTGTTTCTGAAACATGCCTGTGGGATCAGCACCTGCCTTAAAGGAATTGGAGGAAGGTGAGTAAAAATCAAAACAAACACAGTGGCTGGAGTTCTGGTTTGCAAATAGGAATACCAGGAACTAATTTATCTCAGAGTACAACTCAAAGTCAAGACTGTAAAGCAGCATGATAATTGAGCTGAAATAATGACTTTACTATCCAATAAGTAAGCAAATTTTACTCGGTGAAGAACTCTGCTGATGTTTCCAGGGAAAACTGAATTTGTTCCAAAAGAGGATTTATCCCAGTGTCCCCTTTCTTGGTTTTTACCTTCTAGTAGATGATCAACTCACAGGTAGGAAAATGTCACAGTAAATGAGTATTTGCTGTCATCTAGCGGTAACATTTGTTTCAGCAAGGGTTAGCTCTTCAACGATGCAAATGTAGGCTTCCAGGAAATTCTATCTGATTTTGGTCTTAAGATCTTTTCTAGATGATAAAGGAGAGACTTTATGAAAAATAAAAAAATCTGTATCCCTTCAGTCTAAAATCAGAGTGAGATCATTTTTTGCCCCTGCAAATTCTTTCCTCTTTCTTCTAAAAGTAAGAGAATACTGACTTCCTGTTTTAGATGGATGTCTTTGCTGACATAGTTGCAAGATTGAATGACGACATCAAAAGTACCTGAGAGGATAAGTTTTAGCTTTCAACCCCCACCACCATAGTGATGCCTTGAGAGGCCACCTAAAACCAGAGACTAGACAGGAGTAAGGGAATAAAGGTGGGTATTTATTTAAAAGGCCTTCAAAGGTACACCCCAGGAGCCAGAGGCTGCTGCCAAAATGGACCCCAAGATGGACAACATGCCACGAGTTCTTCATATCTTTATAGGTTTGGTTCATCTGCATAGTAGCATAAATTCTCCAATTAAAGCTTCAGTTAATGATGTAGCTTCCCCAAGCTTGCCCCCCTTTCAGAGACTTTTGGTTTATCCTTTTTGGGCCTAGGCCGGTTTAGGTGTCCTTGAAGAGCAGACCTGGAGAGGCTTTGTTATGACTGCCCAGCACGAGAGAGCAGAAATTAACAGGCTACAAGAAACCTCAGAGTTACACACTAGGCAGTACAGGATTTGAAAAATATGAAAGTTAAGACCTAAGGCATCAATGGGAAGAGGGATAACTTTAACCAGGTTCTTCAAAAAGAGTGGTCAGAGCGCAGAATGTTGTCTTCATGACATATTTTTAGTTCGGTGGGGATTCTTTTTGTACTTCCCCCACTCCCCAGGTATTCAGGATGGACAGTGTTGCTGATTAATCATATGGCCATGAAAGAGACTGGATGGGAAGTGGCATCACTGACATAATCTTATTCTAAATAAAACCTGACAGGCAAAGATTAACAAGAGCAAGTCAAACCAGCACCCTTGGTTAAACAGGTAGGTAGAAATAGCCCTTCGCTTCTATGCACAAGAAGCATCCTGGGAAAAAGGACTAGTAATTCTAGAGTAACTAAGTCAGCATGTTACTTCTCTAAAAGCATTGTGGTCTAATTAAGACACATTTGTTCAAGCCAGTTCCATTACAGATTCGTTTTAGCAGTGGTAGGCTCCAAAGACCTTAACCCAGGTGTGAACTGCAGGTATAAATATATACAGTAACTCAGTGTCCCTGGCAATCCTAAGGAAATGCCCTACTTCACACTTGCATCTTACTATTTTACTTTAGCTTAATTTTTATTGTGACAGTGAAGCACAATCACATTCATTTTCCACAGTACATCAATTTTTTTCCACTTACACTTTCACAGTAGCTAAATAAAATAATCTTAAATTACCCTGGGATGAACCAGATGAAAAGTCAGGCAAAACCAAGAAAGGAAGTCACACCAAAACAGAAAGGCTAGTTTGTCTGAGAACAATTTTCTAGAGGTATACATACAAATGCATATCTCTAAATAAACACCCTTCCTGGCTTGCAGGTCGGGAGAAGTGAGAACAAACTCCTCAGAAATCAGCCAGAAGGTTTGGTAGGTTACATAAGAGAAAAATAAATCAGACTTTGGCTGCGGATAGAGAGCTCCGCAGAGGCTGACAGAGCAGATATGCCCACAGAGGGAGGCGCTGCTCGACCACTTTCTACACCTCTCGGTGGCACCTGCAGTCGCAGGGTGCACCTGCACCTCAGCTGCTAGCCAGGAATCTGAGTGATCCTGCGATTTTACACTTTTGACTCATTTTTCATGATTTTTCCCTGGACCTTAGTCAACGGTTTCTTCTGGATTATTTTTATAATTTTAAAGAACTGTTCTGGTGTCTGTCCAACCTTTTAAAAGAAACAGTGAGAGTCACTCGAATATGGAAGGGATGTTTTGCAGACATGGCATGTTGCTGTGAGAAATTCTCTTCCTTTCATCAGTTATTGTCAGAAGATAAAACAAGTTCCCTGGCAAAATCAATTTGTCAGGTAGAATTTAGACTATGTATGCTGAAAAATTACTTGACCCTTGACATGAGAGAGAGAAGAATTCTTGAAAAGAGAAAAATCTCAAGTGTTTGTCCAATAGTTTTCCCTTAAATGGCAGAGTCAGACACGGCTGGCATAATGAAGTTACTATTTTTCTGTGGGTGCAAAAAAACCCAAAGTGAACAGTTAAGCAACTCTTAAAATGACCAAAACCATGATACTGACACTTATTAAGGAATCAGAGGAATTATGTCTGGGACTCTTCCTTAAAACTGGGGTTTTTAATTCATAGGTCTCAAAGTGCTTTCTAAAAGGCCAGTGAATTTGTTTGTTGAACTGAAACTCAAACATATTGTGTCTTTCCCAAAAACTTAGAAATAAAGCTGCTATTAAAATCCTCCTCCATTTGAAGTAGCTGGTTTTCCATGCTGCTTTATTATTCTTTTTTTGTTTGTTTGTTTGTTTCTGTTTCTGTTTCTGTTCCTGAGTAGTTTAGCTTTGAGTTCTTGTTAGAGATGCTGTGACTCAGAGCAGTGATGGCATTCTGCTTTCATTATCTTGCTTTCTTGTTGTAGAAGGCATGGAATATGTAAGGTAAGGAATCCCTGTGCCAATCATTATTTTGAGTGTAATATATTCCGGCAGGTATGTTGGTAAAGAGGTGGTGTGGGAACATTTCTTTCTCTGCATTTTTAAACTTTTCATATGCTTTGACTTAATGTTAAAAATCTCAGGCTTTTAAAATGGATGAGCAGTAGATCTCTGCTACAAATTCAGTCTGTCTTTCATGTACTAATCTGTTAGAACAGCAAGAAAACCAGCAGTTGTTCTGCAGCCTTTACTGCCTTGCATCCCTGGGCTAGGAGATAGATAGGCAGGATAAATTTGAGAATGCATGTCCCATTTCTGTATTATCACTGCCCAGCTCCCAACATCAAACCACTGTGTCTCAGCTGATATTTTCATTTTACTCAGTAATTCCATCACTGAGAAGGATGGACATACACAGAGAACATGCTTGCTTGTAAGGAGAGTACTTTAGACCCTGAATTAATTTGTTTGCCAGGAACCCACAGTACACAAGTGGGGGATGATGTGAAGGAGGCCGTTCATTTGGCAGTATCTGTAAGATGTATTTTGTCATGGTTGTAGAACATGATGTCACCTGAACATTACAGCCTGGAGGGTCTTGTTATGTGTCACTCTCACTGGATGCAGTGGCAGTGCCTGTTTCTTGCACCTCTGAAAATCAGACTGGGAATCTGCAGGTCTGCAGCAGTAGGAACAGTCTGTAAATTGTGTTTTATTCTATGCATGTCATGTGCTGCAATGACAATCGTATGGATAAATTTTCCACTCTTAACTGGCGATATAATTGGTAAATAACCATAAATGGAAGCATAAGGCTTCCACAGTGTATATGAAATAAGTTCCTGCTAAATCCGGTCTTGACAACACGATGCTTACTTGGCAGTACAAACAGCCTGTTAAACAGAACATATCTATCTCTATCAGACAGTCTAGCAAGATTGTGGAGACTGCACACTTAATTTTACATAAAGCAAGATTAACTAACTTATTTTCAATTAGAAAAAGAGTATCGCACACTTGACAGTAGGCAAAATTATTTTAATAAACTTTCTGCATCATTTGGGCATTTTTGAGGATGTTCTTTTCACAACAGTTGCTTTCTGTGTTAGGTTAATGATTGAAGATTATCCTGGTTCCTTTTCTCAATCCTTTTCTTCCTTCTGGTTTCTCCTGATTAGATTGATAGTAACAGGCAATTTTTAAAGTCAGACATGACTTACACAACATCACAAGTTGTTGGCATAGCAGTAAATCAGTTATCAATTATGAGAAATATGTTTTTAGGGAATTTTTCCTGTTTGGGCTTTGTAAATCAATTTGCATGTAAGTTTGTGTGAAAATGTTCCTTAAAACAATCACTCTGTTTCACAGTAATTACAGACTTGCAGCTGTAGTGAAATATAGCCTTTCTGCGGATTAAGTGAGATTTCCAGAAAAGAACTTGACTGGTATCCATGAGATCATAAACATTACTTCTTAATAAAACTCTGCAACAAGAGAACTAACTTTCCTGTAAGAATCTTCCTATCCTTCTCTGCCTTTTCTAGCATAATAGAAATGCCTGCATAGAAAAACTTTAATTTGTGAGCTGAAAGAAAAGACAGATAAAGTCAGTCAAAATATCTACCAATTTTTCAATTTAGTTTTCTCTTTAATTTTTTTTTAAACTCCTAAATAATTTACATTTTGAAACAAAACCATTGCAAGTCAAAGAAAACAATGTAGAAAAAGTGTCATTTGGAAGCACTGGGGTTTAAAAGTGTTTTTGTTCTTATTAGCAAAACAACATATTAATTCAATTGCAATTTTGGAGTGGTTTAAAGAAGCTGACGTTTTATTTTTAGAACTTTTTTGTTTCAATAGCTCAGGTTAACAACTTACAGTAAGAGTTTGCCATTCTTCATATGATAACTGCACTATAAGAGGAACTGGAGTATCCAGCTCTGTGGCAGAATGAGAATTTGAGCTTCAAAACATGGTACCATGGCAAATGGCTGAATTAATTTTGAGTATCCACATTTCTACTTCAAACACATATTACATGAAACAACTGTAAAAATATGTTTTAATCTAAAACTCAGGTTATTCTAGTGATGAATTGTGAGCTTAATGGCAAAACTTGCTTAGTTAATGGCACTTGTTCAATTCTCTTGCAACATTTGCAAGCCAATACAAAACATTTTTCCTTAACAGAAAGGAAGTGTCAGGTCCGCTGCAATTTCTAGTGTGTTGGCATCAAATCAGAGCTGGGCTGGGCTTCCATAATCTACCTTCAAGAAAATCCATTTGTATTTTCTGCCATGTTGTAAAGGCAACATTTCAGGTCACCAGGTCATGATTAAAAGTAACTGTGTGGCTATAAAGGGCTTCTGTTGCAATGGGACAGACTTCTGTCCTTCAAGCCCACATAGGCAGTAACCCAATGCCCAGCCCAGCACATGACAAAACCAGACCTAAAGGGACAAAGGCACCAGTACAATGCTGGCAAAAAACCAGATGGGCAAACACAAAAATTATACATCTTAAAGTAATTAACACTGCTATGTTGTCACAAGACAAATGAGTTATATATATGGTAAATATTTTAAGGCTCAGGAATTAAAAAGCTTGAAGAATCAAATAAGAAGCCAGGTAGGGGATGAAAATGTTCCTGAACTGCATTGCATATGTCCAACCGTGTTTCTAAAATCGGCACTCAGAAAGCTAATTATTTTAGCTGGAAACAGAACAAAATTGACATGGATCCTGTCATTCCATTAAGTTGGTTTTTATTTTAACAACCTTTAAAAAACTCACTCACAATAGAGTTTGGTAATAGTAAGAATATATTTAGCTGTTGTTTTCCAAGAAGACACTACAGACTTTTAATATCATCCCAAACTGATAATTATTCATTTGTTGAAGATACACAGCAGTAATCAGTTAATGCACTGCAATATTGGCCATTTAGAGAGACCTCCACTTCTCAAAGACATCTGCTGAGAACAGGACTGCTTGTGGGATTTGTACTGCTGTAAAACAGAAACTGAAGCACTTACCCATGGATAAATCTTTTCTTCAGCTTTTGCCCTGAAATGTTCAGGCTCTCTACATTAACTCACTCATGCTTTGCACTGCCACTGTGAAGGCTGATAATTTGTTTTTTAAAACAAAACCTGAGGTCCCTCTGAAGTAGTATGACTTTCTGACACTGAGTTTTGCAAAGTATTACAAGAATCATAATGAAAGAGGGGTTACATAAAGTTTTGGTTGGACTCACCTAAAGCAGAGCTTGAATTTGAACTAAATTACAACCCATTACACTTCTGGTAGTGCCTTTGTCACAGCAATGCTTGAAAAGACTGTAAAACACATTTTTTCATTACTGTACATAAATTATTTGGGTGGAGACAAGCAACTTGGGAATATTGTCACTGATTGTCCCTCTTAAATATACATTCTGAGAAAGTAAGTGCTTGCGAAGTTTTTAAAATAGATTCAAATTGATGTATTTTCTTCCAAATGCTTAAAAAATTTCCTCTGTCCATATGAAAAAATGCAGTCAATTCTTTATTTCAAAGACTATCACATTTCTTCTTACTTTGGTCATGTGTTTTCCTTTATTTGGATCTTCTCTGTTCTTTCTAATGCTTTCCATCTTTGCTGCTGTTTCCTTGATGGGTACTTGCTCTGGTAGATAGCAGTTATCTGATTTTATTTCAGCGTTCACTAAGGCACACTGTATGTCATGGTTTCATTGCTGGCAGTGCTCAAAATTATTTAAGATACAGCTACCTCATTTAAACTGTGTCTTGTTTACATTAGGGATATGAGAACTGGCATTTCCACAGGGCAGAGTTTTTTTTCTTTTGCTGTTTAAAATGCATCCTGAATCAGTACAGGAAGCCACAATCATGACTACAGGCTAGGAGGTCTAACAAAAGAGAGAGAGAAGATTACTGCTTCCAGTATGTGCTCTGGCCCTCTGCTGCTAAAGGTGCTCTCCCAACAGAGCTAAATGAAGTATCTGCTTAAATGAATTACTTTGTTTAAAATAAACTGTTGGGCCTTGCCTACCATAGCATGTAGAGTGTTTTACTCTGATGGCAGCTGTCCCTGCCAAAGGGATGTATGTGTAGCAGAAAATTAAATTAAACTGTCATGCTCAAAGAACCACTAAAAAGCCTGCAGAAATAGGGCTCAAAATCATGACTGAATTCCTCTGGTTACCATTCATCAGGTGACTATTACTGACTCCTAATGAACTACTGAATGAACTACTTAGTGGACTTGTAGCCTTCGTAAAAGACAAAAGCGTTTTACCCCACATTTGCCTGGCCACCTCCTATCACTGCAGTTAACACGTTGTTTTGCTGAACCATAGCTTCTGAGTGGTGTATGGCCAGATTCCTTTGAAGAAACCAAAAAAGCCTTACAAAACTATTTTTGCCTGCTCAGATGCAGGTCTACACCAGGGATTTCCTAAGCACAAGAATGACATCGAGGTTACATGACTATTTTTTCCAACTCTCCTAACAAGAGAATTGTCCTGGCATAAAAATGCTGTGTGGGCCCAGTGCGAAAAGAGCATTTGGATGGAAAATTTCAGCTTATGTTTGACAGTCACAGGCATCTATAAACACAGCCTTTATACTGGGAAATGTCAGGCATCTTCGCAGTCGCTAGTTCCACCACCTCTGCATTTCATTTAAGCAGAACGAACCCATGTCAATGAACTAAGCCTTGCCATACATCTGTGTGAAATGCCTTAGCCGATCATAGGGAAAGGACACCTTCCGAGTTGGTTTTACAGACAATAAGCCTGGAGAGAAACCAGCACGCTCAGTTAGCAAGCCCCTGCTCAAGTTTACTTACTATACGGAAAACTTGCTTTTGAGCAATACAGTAAGAAAACAAAAATCGATTCCCTTTACAAAAATCGATTCCCTTTGTTCGTTCTCCAATTGCCTGCTCCCTTGTTTCCTCGCCTGGGACAGTACCGCTGCCCGGCCTCGCTCCAGCCGGGACTCTTCGCTACGTGGGGATGCTGCCCTCGGCCGGAAGGTGCTGCGGCCGTGCCCGGGGTACGCGGCTGCCGGGGCCCCGCGGGGGTCGGGGGGGCCCGACGCTGACAGACCGTGATCCCCCCGAGCAAGTGTGCGGCGCTGGCTCGCCCGCTCCCCGCTGCCTCCAGTTACATCCCTGGCAAGAGCCCGCGGCTCTCGGCTTCTCTTTCCAGGGTTATTTTTGGCCGGGGCCGCCGCATGCTGATGGCAGCGGGCTGGCGAGCCGCGGGCGGTGNTCCCCCGCGACGCCGGGCCCCTCCCGGGGAACGCCTCTGGGCTCCCCACGGCCGGTCCGGCAGCCTGCGCCAGGGCCGCCGCTCCCCAGCGGAGCCACAGCCCGGCGGGCGGCAGCCGCCATGGAGCGGACCCCCATCCCCGTGCTCACCGTGCAGACGGCGCCCTACGAGGACCAGCGCCCGACGGGCGGAGGGGGCCTGCGGCGGCCCACGGCGC